>JABSTR010002712.1:0-80000 GCA_013339765.2 Haemaphysalis longicornis
CCTGGCAAACACTGACAAGTGATCCCTTTCCACTTTTCCCCTCTATCCCGTGTTCGCTGTGATTGCACACAACAGTAAGAATGACTATCCCTGTAGCTCTCGAGGGGTGTTCCAAGATACGTGACCGGTTTGTTTTCCCAACTGACACATTTATTTATTTATTTATTTATTTACAGATACTGCCAATCCCATTTGGGATTTTCGCAGGAAGGGCATTTCATAGAAGGTGAACAATAATAAAAAAAAACAAATCATTTGGGCTTTCAAGTTATAACACATACATACACGAGGGGAATACATGTTGAGAGCTAGTCACTTTTTAGCACAGGGTAATTGTTTGAAAAAGGAATGAACAGTAAAGGAGTAACATAATTTGCATCGTACCTACTATGACGTACCATGACAAACAAGTCCCGCAGTATATAGAATAAAACAACAATCAATATTCGTACTTGTACCCATGACAACCTGACAACAACTACCTTCTTTTATTGATTTAACAAAAGCACAAAAATCGTACAGAACACGAGTAATTCAGAGAATCTGTAATGTAGTCGGGTTATTCGTTGTCGCCTTGTAAATGCTCTTTTACTGCTGCGGTAAAATTATCCAGTGAAGTACAGTGTATTATAGAAGGGCTCAGCCGGTTCCATTCCCTTGTTGCCAATGGGAAGAATGAATATTTAAATGAATCTGTGTGAAATGAGCACTCGTCAAGCATTTCGGAATGTGTGTGACGTGTCAGTCTTGTTTGTGCAATAGAAATGTATTTGGATTTATTAATCTTTATCTCTCCATGTATCAGTTGGTACATGAACCGTAGTCGTGCTAGTTTGGCTCTGTTTTGAAGAGTTAGGATTCCAGCTTTTTTAATAAGTTCAGTGGGTGAGTCAGATTGTATATAAACCTTATTGTATATAAACCTAATTGCTTTCCTCTGAATTCCTTCTAACTTGTTAATTTTAGTGACAGAAAATGGGAACCAAACAATATTGGCATACTCTAACACAGGTCTGACGAAAGTTTTGTACGCAATTAGTTTTGTTTCTGCAGGAGCTAACCGAAGGCATCGTCTAAGGAACATGAAGCGCCGTAACGCAGCTGAGGTTACTATGGATATGTGGGAGTCCCACCTGAGATCCTGGGTTATTGTTAGGCCGAGGTATTTATGTTCATAAACTCGTGGCAGGGGAATGTTAATAATGGTGTAGGGGAAATTAGACCTGTTTTTTTTCTAGTTATTGTCAGCAGAGCGGATTTTTTGGCGTTAATTGTCATTTGCCAATCAGCGCACCATTTTGACACGGTTTATAGGGCATGATCTTCGTGGGAGTTAATTTCATTGTACAGTATGAAATCGTCGGCGAAAAGCTTTACGGTAACAGGAATATTCAGGGGTAAGTCATTAATACATATAAGAAACAGCAAAGGTGCTAGGACGCTGCCTTGAGGTACTCCGGAAGTTACTGTTGCTATAGAGGAAGTTTCATTATTTATCTCGACGTACTGTTCCCTATCAGATAGGTAATTTTTAATCCAGCGAACAACCGAGCAATTTCCTATAGCTGACTGAAGTTTCTTAATTAATTTTTCGTGTGAGACACGATCGAAAGCTTTTGAAAAGTCTAGTAGGATGAGGTGTACTTGTTTTTGGTTATCAATGCTCGAAGACAAGTCGTGTATCAGTTCAGCTAGCTGAGTTACTGTCGATAGCCCTCTACGAAACCAATGTTGGGAAGGTGACAAAAAGCGTTTTTGCTCGAGGTAAGTGGTCAAATGTTTAAGAATTATGTGTTCCAAAATTTTGCATACTGTGCATGTTAAAGAAATTGGTCTGTAGTTTGATTCATCATTTGTGTTATCGCATTTATGTATAGGGGTTATTTTTGCCTTCTTCCATTCTTTTGGAACAGTACCTGTCAGGAGGGATTTGTTGAAGATGACATATAAATACTTTGCTATCCATTCGGCATACCTTCTTAGGAATTGGTTTGGAATCTTGTCAGGGCCAGGGCTTTTTTTTAGTCAAGACTTAGCAAAAGGTTGAGTACGCCTGCTTCAGTTACAGAGACTGGTTCGAGGTGATTTTCGTCACATGAGTCAATGTGCGGTAGTTTACCATCATCGATAGTGAAAACAGATGTAAAGTACGTGTTTAAGGACTCTGCTGTTGTGCGGTTTGTTCCCGTGGTCGGTTTGTCAGTACGTTTTTTAGGGTTAAGATAATCCCAGAATTTCTTTGGCGCGTTTTGAATAAAGCTCGGTAGAACGTTTTTAAAATAGTGACATTTCGCCATCTTAATTTTAGATTTCATTTCAACTATGGCAGTGCAAAGTTAATTCCTAGAATGCAAGTAAGCCTGGTGTCGTCGGCCAACTGCCATGCCACAACCCCATGCAGGCACTTGGACCAGTTCACCATACTGCCTGACACCACACTAAACGCTTTAACATCCTCTATAGTAATAGTGACACTTCCTTTGCCTTTGCAGAATAGTGCGATGTCGTCGGCGTGGGCTAACAATTTGACTTCAGACTGGTGCAGATTAAAACCACGGATTTGCTCGTTTCCCATTATTTTCAAACACGTCTCGATGTAAAGACAAAAAAAGGGGGGAAGGGGGGGCTTGAGGGCAGCCATGGCGCACCGAACGCTCCACACTAATGGGGGCCCCTAGACTTTTATTAACTATTAATGTAGTGGAGCACCTCCTGTACGCCAGAACTACACCCTCCTTTATAACTGAACCTAAATTTACATACTCCAAAATAAAAAATAAAATCTCGTGCGCCACACAATCGAACGCTTTCTCGAGGTCGAGTTGAAGAACTGCGACCCCGTCACGTGTCGCGTCGCAACGCTCCAGTACACACCTAGCTTTATGTATATTAGTAAATATTGCACGGCCGTTGATACCACATGTCTGGTGTGATCCGATTAGTTGATGAATTATGAATTACTGGCAAGCACTTTATGAAAATTTTATAGTCTACATTGTTCAAGGAAATGGGGCGGTATGATGTAACTTGCTTGAGTTTTTCTGCGTTGTCGGTTTTCGGTATCAATATCGTGTGTGCCTCGCTGAAAGACCGTGGTAAAGACTTTAGTTTGAAGGCCTTGTTGAACAGTGCGGCTAGCAGATGAGCTAATACGCCTACAAATTCTTTATAGAAAGCCGCGATAACCCATCTGGGCCAGGGGACTTGCCGGGGTTCAAGTTCAGGATTGCCTTTTTTATTTCTTCAGCGGTTATTTCCTGTTCTACTCTGTGTTTAGTTTCGTCATCAAGTTTGGGTAATGCGCTAACAAATTGTTTTTTAAAACCCTCTAAATCAACCTTTCGGCGAGCAAACAGTTGTTCGTAGAATTCAAAGAACGCATGCTCGATGTCCTCTTTCTGTGTCACTACTCGGCCTTCCCAATCTATCTCGCTTATCAGGTTACGTCGAGCATGCGCCTTTTCTAAGCCAAGCGCCCGCTTGGTGGGCGTTTCGCCTGCGGCTAACTGATCCGCTCTTGCGCGCACAAGTGCACCGCGGTAACGGTCTGCATCCAGCACCTCTAGTTTTTTCTTCATTTTTTGGATGTCATCTTTAAACAGACCTGGCGCTTTGCATTCTTCACCAATAAGCCTTTCCCAGTTTGATCGCAGCGTATTTTCTTGAAGCTTTTGCTCATATTTAATACAACTAGACCTTTCAATAACCTTTAGTTTTATGCTTTGCTTACATATCTCCCATTGCTCGCCTATGCAATTTTGCTGCGGTTCTATTTCTTCCGTTCACAGTTTTTCTAATGTGTTCATTGTAGTGTAGTGAAAAGAATAAAGCTCTCCCGCCCCGCGCCTCGCGCCATGCCCTTGACGTCATGCGCGTGGTGCCGGGCAGGCATTCCTTCCAACATGGTGTCAGAAGCGGGATGTGCTGACCGCTGCTCTCCGCCTGAACGACACGTCAGCACACCCAACCAACCCTCGTTCTGAAGCCGCTTCTGCCTCGTCTACAGGCCTTCCCTCGACTACAGATCTGCGTGCGACCTTCGCGAGCGACTCACCCTCGATGGCCAACAAGAACGGCAGCGCGGCCTCGTTCGAGATCACGGCACCTGACCCGTTCTCCTTCTCACCGTCAGACTGGCCCCAATGGAAGAGACGTTTCCTCCGCTACCGGGCTGCTTCAGGGCTCAGCGATCGACCCAAAGAATGCCAGGTGGATGCACTGGTCTACCTCATGGGACGGCAGAGGACATCTTCAATACCTTCAAGCTGACTACTGACGAACAGAAGAACTTCGACGCAGTGCTTAAGGGCTTCGAGGACTACTTCATACCTCGGCGAAACATCATCTACGAGCGGGCGAAATTCAACACCCGAGTCCAGCTGGATGGTGAGTCAGTCGAAGATTTCGCAACAGCCCTACACGCACTAGCAGATTCTTGTAACTACGGGGAGCTCCGCGAAGAGTTAATTCGAGACAGACTAGTCGTGGGCCTCAAGAACCATAAACTGTCGCAAGCTCTGCAGCTTGACCCCAGCTTAGACCTAATGAAGGCGTAACCATCGCTCGTCAGAATGAAGCGTCCAACAGCAGCAGGCAGAACTCTTATCGGGCACGCCAAAGGAAGCTGTCAACCTCGACGCTCTGAAAGTACGGCGTAGTAGACCCGCTAAAGACCCAGTTGCAACGCCACCCCCAACCACACACCACCCGAGGCGTTTCAAGAAATCATGCGGCTGGTGTGGCAAGAGCGTCACGTGAGGGCCATCTGGCCAAGACTGCGTCTGCCAGAAGTGCGGGAAAAAGGGCCATTTCCAACCGTCTGCCGCTCAACAAATGCTCTTCGAACATCGAGCAGGAGCCAGGTTTCCTGGGCCTCATGGCGACGACGGCTTCATCCAAGTGGGAAGTCTCTCCCTCGTCGAGTCACAGACCCTGGTCTTCAAATCGACACGGGAGCGGACGAGACTGTTATCCCGGAGCGACAATTCCGACAGCTCTTCAAGCACGTCGTTCTGACTTCCCCCGACCGGAGGCTTCAGGGTCCAGATGGAAAGACTCTGCGCGTCTCGGGACTGGCAAGGCTTCATTTCAAGCTCAACGGCCGAGAAAGCATGGAAAAAGTCTACATCTTACCTGGTCTACGCACAGCCCTACTTGGAAAACCAGCCATCACCAACCTTGGTTTGTTCCCGTCAGTGAACGTGTCGGTACCACTTCCACCGTACGAGCAGACCAGGGCAGAGCTTCAGCGAATGTGCTTGGAAACCTTCTCAGAGCTGATTCGAGAGCGCTATCTTAGTCCCGAAGAAATGAGCTACATCTACGGTTACAACCAACCGTCGAAGCAGGACACCGAGCACCGCCCTCCCGAGTACATCGCGGACCCGATTCTGTTCCGGCTATCGACACCGCCCTGGCTCCCCGTGGCGGCCCCCTCCTACCCTCGCGGCAAGCAACGCCCGAGCGCTGGAAATTTCCGCAACCTCCCCCAGCAGCTTCCGTGCCACAACCGGCGCGGCGCCGCACCATCCGCGTGGCAGCCCTGCTGACAGGCACCCGCGGCACCCTCGCGGGGGACGAGCGAGCCGTGGTACAATTTCGCCAACAGGGATGAATCGCTGCTCGAACCTTCGGTCTCCTGGCTGCCTGACGGTGAGTTCTTTCGAACCACCAGCGCGCTAGAGCGGCCACCCCCGCGGGTACGGAGACGATGCTTGAAAACAGTGAAGAGGCCCGTGCCGCCGTGCGAGGGCATCCATAGCGCAGCACACAGACCATCAGAGCAGCGCACAGACCATCGCGTATGAGGCAGTTTTCAGACTACACCCCGAGCAACGAGTCGCTGTCCGCATCGACCGAGGTTCTCCTGCCGGACCCCACAGCGACGAAGAAGCAGAAGCGAGGGGACGCTCGCAGAAAAAGCAACGACGACGCGAGCGGAGGCGACAGCTTTCACCAGGGGACGAAAAGCGGAATTGACCCCAAGTCCATACCATCGCTGCGGTAGATCCGACCAAGCTGGAACGTACAGCGGCGAGCCGGTCCAGAGAGGCGGCTCCTCTACAAGCTGTAACCTTCCTTGAAGGGGAGGATGTGGGACAATCTGCTACACCGCGCGTGTAGTGTAGTGAAAAGAATAAAGCTCTCCCACCCCGCGCCTCGCGCCATGCCCTTGACGTCATGCGCGTGGTGCCGGGCAGGCATTCCTTCCAACATTCATCATGAAGCAGTTTGCTATTTAATTTCAACAAATCCCAATTGAAGGAGTTCTTTTGCTTTTACCCTAGTGTGCACACTACGAGGTGGTCGGAAAAAGGATACAGGCTTTACAATATTGTCACGAAGAAAAGGACGATGCAGTTGTCTTGAATGAGAAACACGTTTATTGGAGCGAACTTGTGCTCCCCTAACAACTCAAAAGAATACAGAGGCGGCGAAGCAGCGGTCAACAAAGTGACTTGCACAGGCGAGTGTCGTCGAATCGAATGCCCCGGCGTCTGCAGTGCAGGCTTTTTATCTTTGGCGCGCGTGGTTCTCAAAACGTCGATTCGCATCGAGAACATAGTAGATCCAAGAAGATTATTCTGGGCTGTTCACGTTAGATCGGAATGCTCTCCCTATCACAACAGATAACACATGCGGCACATAAAGGAAGAATGGAACACGCGCTTCCCTTGGCGCAGAGATAACACAGACCGGCGCAGCCGGGCGGTAAAAGCAAAACACAAACAAACAAACCCAATGTATGGTTCGCGGCAATATAGTCTTCACATTCGTCAATAAGACCAAATGGGGCGTATATTCGGTCCAATCTGGTGTGGCTCGTACCTTGAAAATGCGTGTACGTTACTTGCCTTCCTCCAACACGTTGCAAGGCGTGGAACAAGAGTTAGCCTAGTACGTGCTCGCTGATGACAACCCACACACATCGCGTGACGCGTGAGTAGAGAACGTGCACACCAGCTGCTGGTCCGTTACGAACTCGAGAGCTACGATTCTCCGGAAGATATCCGTGGGGCTTGAAGTGTCGCAGTGCGGAAGCATGTCGAGCATGTAGTCGGCCTTCTACCGTAGACAAGCTCGACGGCGTATTCGCGGATAGCCGTGTTGTAAAAGACATACGAACTTCGTCCAAGTTTTGATAAGTAGACAGCTCTCCACGGGTCCGTCGTTTGGGGGTGGTACTTACTTACCCCCGTGTTAGCTAGTACGTAATAATCCTTGTGCCCCAGTAAATGCCGTGTCCGCGGTTATGAAAGTGATGTGTGCAAACTGTGTGCTTATAAAGAAGCACTTCTTGAGAGCCGGTCTCTGCGTACCGCGGCTCACATCCTGTGGGACTGCAGAGTGAACCCAAGAGAGGCCATTCCAATCTTTGCAAGATGGGACGTTTCAGAAGTCGCCGCAAATTGACGGCGGCGATTTTTCGTCGCTGGCAGACCTACGATGGGTGACGAGAAGCATAGCTCCATTTTTCCAATAGGCCGTGCCCAGCAGCGGGTCTCGGCAGCTCTGGAAGGTCCGCGGGGAGGCACCGTTCCGTGGCTGACCTTCACAAGAGGAGTTTCAGGCTGAAACTGAAGGGAAGGTCCTAGAGGAAGCACCCCCAGGAAGGGTAAGGCGGCGGCCCTAGGTTGCTTGACCCGAAGGAGTAGCGAGTGGCGTCGGAGTGTTTCCAAAGCTGTAACTCGAACTCCTGGAGCACGACGCCCGAGGTCCTTCATTGGCGAGACGTCATGAATGCCTTCCATACACGTATGGGCGTTTTGAACGCCCATTAATAGGTCTTTCTCAGAAGAATAGTTTTTCCCGTCTTCCCAGACCACGGCTGGGGAGACATCGCAGCCGCTTTGCTTAACAAGGACGACTGCAGGCCATTCAATAAAGTTGTTCTCTCTCTCTCTGTCTCTGTCTCTCTCTCTCTCTCTCTCTCTCTTCAAAGCACGCAAGCAGACTTACGCCCTTCTTGTCTTTCGGCCTTGGGAAGGGACTGAAGTTTTTGCGAGAAACACTGGCCCAAGAACTTTCTAGGAAATTACAAAGCCCTGTGATGCCTCAGGTAATCAATGTAAAACGCAGGTATACGAGGCAGGTGCCATTAAGGCCAGCTAATTATTGCCCTACGTTCGGTATTACGAAACGCGTTGCCGTTGTAACTATTGCGCTACGGTCGGTATAACGTATGTCACAAGCGAATAAAGTACCCCTCCTTCTCTGCCGATCGCTTCCTCCTCCCTCTTTGCTTATTTCGAAAGAGCTGGAAACACTGGGACTCTTAGATTTACCGTCGCGGACTCAAACAGGATAGTCCGCAGGTAGTCCGAAGATTCTCCATGCCATAGGAATACATAGGAAAAACGAATTCCGGATTGCTTCTCGGGGAGTACGCGGTGAGTCCGAGACGGTAAATCGAAGAGCCCCACGGTAAATAGTCACGTGACGTCAGGACGCTCGACTTCCGGTCTGTGAATCCTGCCAATGCCACCTGTGCGTTGATCCTGCTTATCTCAGGCACTATGAATCCCGACCTTAAAGAACGGTAGCTCTTGCTCTGCCGGCCGCAACGAGTGGTTATAGTTTTCTTTAGCCCTAGGGTTGCCGAGTTATTTAACTTTTCGTCTGCCCGCCTACCCCACCCTTGGTCGTGCCCTACTCGTAGCCGGTTTTTGGCCGGGTGGTGCGGACGCTACGTTTTGTATATTTGAAGTTTTTTTCCTTCCTAACTTACTGTCGGGGGAGGCGAAAGGGTCTTGGAACCTGTTTCAACTATATATTGGTACCTACCGACAACATTGATTACTTTTTTTTTCGACTTTTGCTCCACCGGCTTTGTCGGTTAGGCTTGCGACGAGGACGGTTTGTTTACGTTGCAAATGCGCGTATAACTTTGCTAAAAATGCGTTTACCGAATTAGTTAAGTGTCCGAACTATCGGAGCAACCTCGCGATCAAGCGATTATAATCTTTAAGAGGCCATTATATCGCAGACATTCTAAAAGATAGAAGTGCCTGCCACACGCATGAAAAAAATCTTGGCACCGTCGACTCCGAAAGACCGATGAGTGGCAACCAGACGATCTTTCGGCAGAGCGTGCCTCGTTTTCACATTACGCCAGTCGCTGGCTTTGCAACCAACGACGCAGCACGGGTAATTCATGTCTGTCCAGCGGACGCGGAGCGCTCGTTTCGGAACTTCGCTGCTGAATCGGAGCGGCGCGGCGGCAAGCGGCGGTCGGTAGGAAAGCCCGCACACGAATGGAGACCGGAAACGCACCATCGTGACGTTGCGTTCGGCGTGACGTCGTTAGAAAATGAACAACAGCGAAGGGGTGTCAAATGACGTAGCCAGCGCGGACTGTGGAGTCAGCCTCATCGGCTGAGAAAAGGCTATGTTTAAAAATTGCTTACAAATTATACGTAGAACGTATGGGGCTCAAGCTTGGCTCAAATGCTCCCCATAATCCGTTCTACCAGCTGAATGCATTTGATTGCCACCTTTGAAACGTGTTTCTGGGTCACTTTAAGTGAACGCGGACTTTTTTGTGTGAGGAGTGTAATTAAAGATGTACCTTTATTAAGATCCTGCGCCATAGTAGGAATGTACTCACAAAGTTTAAAAACTGTAGGTCCAGCACTTTTGGGCTGGGCAATGATATCTCATCCTACCTGTGTTCACTTTCTTAGGAGTGTAAATTCCGAGATCCCGCTCGCTCGTTTGCGGGTTTATTAGAACAAATCCTCAATTAGTTCTTTGTAATCAAAAGACAGTTGGGCATATCAACTGGGTGAACACATATTGAGTAATCCGCGAAAACACGTAATCTACCCCAAACCCTCATATTGGTGGTTAGGGGAAAACACTGTAAAACAGCTTTAAGACATTCTATAGGTTGCCGATCGATATCCGCAAACACGAATTCGATATCTGAACGGGCCAGCGATAAAATTCGGTCGGTCGTCGGTACTTAATTTTCTTAATCGAAATCCTACTGCGCCAAAACCCACGCTGGCCGTTCACATGAGCAAGGCGGGCTTTTCCAGCTAGCCTAGCCCCCAGAGAAAAAAATAAAAAGGATAACGCTCCCCCTGCCCTCCCTCTTCCTTTTTTTTTACCGTCGCATTTATTTTCCGCAGGGCTCAGCAAACGGCGTGCGGCGGTGCGAAAAGCAACTTCACTCCAGAGTGAGACGTCGCCTCGGTCGCTATCAAAAGCACCAGCAGTGCTGGCATGACGGTGTGCTTCAGGGGAGGTGTAGGTAAAGGAGCACACACGGAAAGGCGATCGGCGATAAAGGCCGCTACTGGAAACGTGAAGTCTTTTTCTTGTAATTTTCATTTCCCGCATCACCGAATACGTCACCGCGGGAAGTTTGAAATCTTGAAGGTGGAGACGCCACGTGGTGCCAACCAGCTGAACTAGAAGCTTCCTGTCCCAGATTTCTGGATATGTTCCCACCGATTCCAGCAACAGCGTTATTGCCATGCGGTACTTTTTCCGCTGTGTCGCTGTGCTCTCTAAGTGCATGCTTTAAGTGTCGTCTATCAACTCCGGCAATACAGCAACTACCAATACAGCGTGTACAAATCTCGCTACCTGAGCGATATTTGGTACTACGGTGCTCCTTGCAGTTATATACATGACGAGTCCCTGCTGCCTTCATGACATTTTCAGTGCCGTGTAGGAGATACAGTTGGGTTCAAGCGCGACGAATATCGCGTAGAATGTGATATTTAATCAGAGATGGGTACAAGCCTGGCGCTTCCGGTGGGATACAGTCATAATTAAACGTGTCGATGTGCTATGTACCACCCCCAAGCCGATCCAAAAGACACCAAACAGCATTTAATTACAAATGAAGCAGTAGAAGTCACCCAGAAGCGCACTTTTCAGTAAAAACAATTGCTGGTCTTAATGCTCCAAGGCCTCCAACCCAGGCCAATCGCGTCAAAACCGGCGATTCTAACGCGAGGCTCCAAGCCGAACAGCGAACCACTATCAACAACATTTGTCAAAGCCGCAGCGCCAAGCCCTATAGCATCACGCGCACGCTGATCCTGCTGGCTGGCGCTCGCGGCCATGCTGCCAGTTCGGCGTGTTCTCTTTTCCCTCTACGAAACTGTGCTCACGTTACAAAAAGAAAATTGAAATAGGGGTATTTCTGTTATTAGAGCAAAAGGGCCCATATGAGAGACGGCTGGGGAGCGTTGGGACGCATACAAAAGCTTTTTTCTTTGGGAGGACCACACCCAACAAGGAAACCACATTTAGGAAAATACACTGGTGATAATGATGATGGTAAGCCACATTCCTGCAGATGGCGATAAGAGATGGTTATAAGGAGCAACATCCATAATCCGGCGATGACAAAGGTCAAGGCACGGAGTGTATATAGGATTAATAAATACATATTACAACCACAATAATATATTTGGCAGAATTCAAAGTATCATCGGGCAAAATTCCTCAGCGAACGAAAACACCACGTAAGTATACTGTTGTGGGGCCTTGTACCTTGAAGTAAATGCAGCCGAATTTGAAAATCATTTGCGGATACTACAACCGGCCAAAACTGTAATGCAGGGGTCAAAAACTTGGGTCTGCATATGGATATAAAGTCATTCAGAACATAAGATTGTTGATATAGAGTAGGCGAGCAATTCATGCCACCTGCCTATCACCACATTCCTGTCTCCTCCTGTAATGCCACCTTCGTGTCACATGCCACCTTCTGGTCAGATGCTCTACATAAATCGACGAGACACGTCTTGCGCTTGGTGCGAACGACCAAATTAACGCTAAACAAGTTTTAGGACGCAGCCCTTAGGCGCCCGTCCCTGCGCTCCGCCGCGTCGGCGTCGTCGTGACGGAGCCAGTCCGAGGTGACGTTTTGCTAGTTCCCTTTTGATTTACCCGCTCCAAGTCGCATCGGTGCGAGGCAAGCGCAACGCTCATCCTCCTCTCACTGTTTTCCCTCTCTGCCTCTTCCCGGTGCGACTTCAGGCGCGCATTCGCGACAACAGGATAACGGTCGCCGCAGCTGCGGGAGCAACAGTTGCGGCGGCGGCGACTGTGCGCTTGAGAATCCGAGGTGCTCGCTTGCGCGTCATAGCATATTAGAACTATTGTTTCAGCGTTCTGAAGACCACAGAAGAGCGGTTATATGTCCCATGCACAGGGATGAAGCGCAGCAAGAAGTCATTTTGCTTCGTACATCAGTGCTTATTGCCGTACGTTGCGTTTGTGCTCAATCGCATTTTCGCAACATGAAAAAAAGTGTTGAAGTGCGATTTCGGGTGCAGTCTTACTGCCCCAGCAGAACACGTACAGTCGGCCAAATCTTTAACTGGCGGGTGCGAGCGGCGACTTTTCTGTGCGTCAGCACCATATGACGGAGCCAAGTTGCAAACTGTTTGAGGCTAAGCGCATGCCCAGAAAGCCGCGCTCAGTTGTGCCCATCGTCTGCTAGGCTGTTCCTTCCTTAGCGCGTCACCCCTTATGAGCGCAGTGCAAACGATCCAGGCAGCGTGATAAAGCGAATGGGTTTGCTCTTATTTTATTTTCCCAAGATCAACGTTGCAGCAATCAATCGAGTAAATTTCAAGGTATGCCGAACACACTCACTCATGAGATAAGCTGAAGAATAGGGTTTACTCATTTTTTACTTTGTGACGTAAACGCTTTCTCGTGTGTATTAAGGGCAGTTATCAGTCGTATGCGCGCTTGATATCTTCAACGTGCTGAAGCCCGTGCTGAAGCTATGAAGTAGGCATCTACAGAAAAAAAAACCGAAAGAAGAAATAAGTAACCCATGTTCTTCGGCTTATCTCATGATTGGGCGTGTTCGGCGTATCTTGAAATTTACTCGATTGATTGCTGCAAAGTTCATCTTGGGAAAATAAAATAAGAGCAAACCCATTCGCTTATCACTCTGCCTGGATCGTTCGCTGTGCGCTCATAAGGGGTGACGCGTTAAGGAAGGAACAGCCTAGCAGACGATGGGCACAACTGAGCGCGGCTTTCTGGGCATGCGCTTAGCCTCAAACAGCTTGCGACTTGGCTCCGTCATATGGCGCTGACGCACAGAAAAGTCGCCGCTCGCGCACGCCAGTTAAAGATTTGGCCGACTGTACGTCTGCATGGCGGCGCGCCGTTCACGGCGAGGCCTAGCGGGTGGCGCAAAGGATGCGGTGCCAGCACCAGAGCGGCAGGAAGAAGTGAGGGGAGGAAAGCATGAGCCCCCCCCCCCCCCCCACATTTTTGCTCGTCCACGTTGGGTGTTGCCATGACAATTAGTACGCTTCCAAACTCAAGATGGCGGCGACATGGCTATGGCAGTTACACCTCAATTTTGCCCGCCCAGGCTCGCCAGGGGAGGATTTGGCGCTGCGACCACAATTAGCCGGGACGCTGTGTTGAAGGCTAAGAAGCCGCCGACTGACCGAGCGACGATGAGAAGAGCGACGAGTGAACGAAAGTAAAGGAGGAGAGTGTCGCAAAATTAGGGCGGATTGCCGTGGCGGTGCGAGCCAGCACTCTCCGAAAGTGTGCGGTGGGGGAGGGCAGAGGACATTATGCTGTGCCTGCACGAGGCGCTCGACGGCGCGACGCTTGGCGAAAACGTGAGGGGGGCGTGCGCGTGAGTATGATGTGCGTTCGCTTAAGACGCAGTTCGCGGTCCCTTCCTGAGACGCACTTCGTGCCGCCGATGCAGAGGATCACCATAGCTGCCGTCGAGGAAACCCACGGGGGAGTGCTGCCTCAGCACACTGCAGCCATCAGGAGTGAGTGCTCAACTGGAGGTGAGGCAACCGGTCGTGTGTTTCGTCAGCCGCCACAGCTGAACGAGCTCCCAGAGCAGAGGCCCAGTACCACACAACGCCAGAACCCTGAGTGAGTGCTCAACAGGGAGCAAGGCAACCAGTGCATGTGCTCCGTCAGCCACTGCAAATACGAGTTTTCTGCAATCGTACAAATATATCCGTCTGAAATTCTTTGCCTCCACATATTTTTCACAGTCGAAACACCAAAACAGCTGCGTTTAAATAGCGCATTAGGGAGTATCGTAATCGCAGGGCAATTTTTTTATTAAACTCGGCCTCAACCGGTAGCTGCGTACAATAATTTTCCATCCGTAACGTACGAACAGTCCAATGAATACGTCAAGAAGACTTTCGAGTGTCTCGTTCAATTCTAACCAGGGCGTCGAACCGGAACCGAACCGAACCGAAAACCGGAAATGAACCAGTATTTTTGCCGGAACTGAACCCGAACCGTTATTTTGTGAGTACGCTGAACCCGAACCGGAACTGAACGGGAAAAAGAAATAACTGTTACCTCTTCATGCCGAAATGGTTCGACGCTCCGTTGCTGGTATTGCACAGTCTATGCAATTCAGCCCTTTTTTTTCACGTACCATCAACTTCGTACCCGCTCGCGCACTTTCCCCTCCAGACATTTGAACAGTATCACGCTCGATGGAACAACAGGGGAAATGAGTGAGCACCAATGTAGCAATGGTCTGTTGCTGCTGGAAGCGCGTGCGTAGAGTAAGCTGACCAAACAAAATGTCATTCTCGGCAGCTTGCAGGGGATATAAAACGAGTTTGCCCTTTCCTAGCTGCAACTTTATTGGAGCAATCAGACTGCAGGATTCCTCGACTGCGCAACAGCGAAAGCCCGCACCCGATGTGTGCAAACGTTTTGCATTTCATTATATGTTTAAAAAGTCCGCTTTCCATAGGACTTTGTTCTGGGCCTGTCGTGCTCGCCTGCAATCCTCATTCCCCCATGGCCTCCTTGGGTTGCGCGGAGCCCCGGAGACCTGGGTAATGGACTTTTCGGCAGCGTGGAGGATGTGTGCCGTGAGTACGTGGGTAGCTTCTTCAATGTGTAGGTGTGTAATGGAGATGTGGTGTAGTTTGGATGTTTCTGTAAATGTACTCCAGATTGCTCTTGCTTCATTGAACCTATTATGGGAAGGCGAACTATTAGGGTCTTTACCTATGTATATTAGTGAAGTAGGGAAGTGGTCACTATTGTATGGATTCGTGTCCACGTCCCACTGGTGACCACTTCCCACTGAAGAGATGGAAAAAGTACTGCCGATCCTATAGTCAGGTGAAGGTGGGAGTAAGTGTTGTGTCTTATATTGTAATAGATTGGCTGTTTCTCATTGAAAAGGCGTTCTCCCGAAGATGTTAACAATTTCTCAGTGAGGCGACCTTGGGCATCGGGGCCGGAAGAGCCCCAAAGAGAATTATGCGCATTCAGGTCGCCTGCCAAGATGTAAGGTTCAGGCATCTGATCTACCAGCTCCTCGAAATCCGAGCTCGAGAGGTGGAAGTCAGGAGGGATGTAAAGTGAGCATACTGTTAATAATCTATTAAATATTATTGAAAGAATTGTGACAGCTCCAAGGACAGTGTTTCAGGAGATGGTATTACATGCAATGCATTTTCGAGCGACAATAGCCACACCGAATGAGGAGTGTGTGCATCCATCTCTGTGTTTTCTAAATACCATAGAAATATTCAGGAAGTTTGTGTTTTTGCTGCTTAGATGAGTTCCCTGCCGGGGCATTATACTTGGTTGTTCGGTATGCAGTATCTCATATACATCGTCAAGATTTTTTATCACGCCTCTACAGTTATATTGTACAATATTTTCTTTTCCCATTATCTGCAGTATCGACTAAAAATGTGTGAGAATGATTGTTTATGTGTTGTCTTTCGGAACTGTGACTCCTGGCATTTTTGGCTTATCGGATGGTTTAGACGATGGTACCCGTTCCTTCCACTGCTATGCATACAGGTAAGGTCCAACATTCATGTCTTCGTCGGACGTGCTCGGACTGCCCAACGGATTGGGCTCCTTGGACCTGGCACCCTTGTGGATGCTCTCATCTGCAACCGCCGCCACCGATGCCATCGGCACTGCCAGAAGTGGCACAGGCAGTGCAGCTGGGGCGGGAGCTGCCACGGGCTCCCCCATCTCGATCTCCTGCGTACCCTGATTTGAGCTTTGGGCAGGTGGAGAGGAAATGGTGGATGCAGCAGCGCCCCCAACTGTCTTAGTTGCCACCACAGCCGATGGTGACTCAACAAGCGGTGTGGCAACTCAGTGGGCGGCTGGGGTGGGACCAGATCAGACACACTGAACCGGGTCACCACCGAAACCAGACGCCGCTCCGCCCCCGGTGAGCTGTATCCGCGTACCTTGGAGAAGCGAAGCAGACGAGCCTTTTGCGTGCTTCGTGGTACGAGATGATTTCCGTTACCTTGAAATTAATGATGCGTTTCTCGAGTTTGAAACTGTCACAGATACGCGAGTACGCTGCATGGGGTCCTTCACAATTTGGGAATTTCATGCTACTGGCTTTACAATTGTTCGTGGGGTGGTCATGATCAGAACACTTGGCTCACGTTAGTTTCCCCCGACACTGTAAAGTGCCGTGCCCATACCGCTGGAACTTGTAGCACCGACGCGGATTAGTAACATAGGGACGGACTTCACAACGGATAAAGCCAGCATATACGTGTTGAGGATGGTTGCAACGGTCGAAAGTTGGAATTATATGTTTGTTTTTATTTCCTAGTTGTGTCTACGGATGGTGATTTGTCTGACTGCTCTAACGCCTTGCTCACGCAGGCCTCCCAGCAAATCAGAGACTTTTTCATCCTTCACGCCCAGTTCCGAGGTAACACCTTGGCATGTGTTTAGACTGCAATGAGAATTTGCAAGTTGCCGAACATGCTCTGTTGGAGGAGAATTTTAGACTGTTGTTGCTTCGCTATTTCCAGAAGTATTTCAGCACTGGTGAGCTTTTTTGGTTTGTAGTTCTTGCCCAGAATGGTTTCAAGAAACTCAGCGATGAGGAATATTGACATAGACGCAAGTGTTTCAGATTTTCTGCAGATTTCATTGAATTTTGAAAAACCATACGTCATGTAAAAAAGCAGGAAACGGGGGTACTTTCTTCATCAGCCTTACTCTGATAGCTGAAGAAGTCCCGGAGCTCCCTGTCTGGCAAACAGACAGGGAGCCCATCCGCCGGAGCTTGACCTGGGCTCCGACGGCCACAATTTGTGGTTTGTTATCCTTCACCTCTAAACACATTACCTTGGTAGGTTACAGCTTATGTTGGGGGGCTCGGGGTCCACGGTGTCGCCAATACCGTCACCAAGATTGCTCAAGGTGCCCTGTGCGGGGATCAGACAAACAAATAGAACAAACAACATGTCCATAATGCGGAAACATATCTGTTCTCCGTTCTAAGATGAGAGGGTACCGTCGCCTTGAAAAGGGAAGAAGCCAGCTGACGTAGAAGTTTCCCTTTTTTTATAGGTTGATAGGACAGGCCTTGGTAGAGAGACGGAACGAATTGTAGTGCGTAAAAAAGCGTAAGAGACAACCTTAGTGGGGTGCCCACTGAGCAGCATTTTCCCTCTTTTTGTGTGCAACCCGAGAGAAGATATTGCATTGCACGAAAAGCGATCTTAAAGATAAAATAGCGCCAAAAAACTACTTCATTTCCTTGGCGGCTTCCTTCCAACAACTAAGATATTTCTCCTTTCTATGAACTGTTTTCAGCTGATCGGGCAGAAAGGGCTCCCAACCACACAGGTTCTTTTCGAAATGTGCGTTATTTTAGGTATCTAAGCCTGTAATAGAAAATAAATAGAAGCACCAGTAAATCACTGGACTGAAAACAAAAGCCAATGGAGCCACAGTTTTTCATGGAAGCAGTACTGAAGACGTACAATTAAACAAGAAGCACTACTTCATTTCCGTCTAAAGGAATCGTGGCTATCTTTGCACTGTTTTCTGGACGGCGCCGTAGTAACTGCTGCACCGAAGAACGAAGAGTGACGGGAAGTAATGTGATGTTGTTGCCGTGTATTGCACAGACCGACAGCGTAAGTAAAACAGACGAAAAAATTTTATGCATGCAAATCATTTAAAAACACGATACGGGTGCGTATGCTACAGACTTGTTTCCTTGGATTATGACCGCCGTTTTTGGAAATTATACAGTTATTCTCCCCCTCCTGGACTTGATTGATTGATTAACTGTAGGGTTTAACGCGCCGACGCAACGCAGGCAAAGAGGCTCGCCGTAGTGGAGGGCTCTGGATTAATTTTGACCATATGGGGATCTTTAACGTGCGCCGAAATCTCGTACACACGGGTGTTTTCGCTTTCCGCCTCTATCAGAAAAGCGGCCGCCGTGCCGGGAATCAAACCCGCGTCCTTGTGCTCAGCAGCGCAACGCCTTAGCCACTGAGCCACCACGGTGGGTGCCTCCTGGAGTTTATAAAGATAACACTTCTATGATAAACACCTGTGCCTCAATTACTGAGGGCCCTGTTGTTCATTATTTATCGAAGTGCTTCAGAACCCGTCAGCGAGGGTTCAGCGTTGCCAGGAGTGGCGATTTTTTGCCGAACAGGTAATTTTTTTAGTGTGGCGAGCCGCCTAATGTCTGGACCCTTCAGGTGCTAGAAATTCTATACATTTTCTTACCTTTCCGAGACCTTAAGTTATAGCCTTTCAGTGAATTTCAGCCATCGATGCGAAATTTAAAGTTATTCAGAGTAGGGTATTTTTTTAAATGCAGAGCATTTCTTAGCCTCGCCTGTTCCTGCGTCGGACGCTGTCAACAGTTTCGCGTCCGCAGCAGGTGCGCCTCTCCTTCCCTCCTCTCTCTCAACAGCAGCTGGAGCGCGCATGCGTCGTAGTCAGCCCGTTCGCTCCGTCGCGGTCTCGGTGTAACAGGTGCGTGATAGCAGCGCGGTGGGGCGTGGAAGAGCGCGCGCTGCTTGCGCGTGCGCGCTCTCCCCCCGTACTGCTCTCCCTATACTGCGCGCGCTGCAAATATAGCGGCTAGCAGTCGCTCGTGTTTCAGTCACTGCGTTGCTCCTTCCTTCCTTGGTTGACGCTCGTGCCCAGGTTTACTCGTGTCTGCTACTCCAGCATCACGGAAGAAGCGATGGAAGCAACACTGCCTTCAATCAGTACTGAGGCCCCAATGCTCTGCATTTAGTCGTGTTCCCCTCGCGGGAAGGCGCGGGAATTTTTTTTAAATGGCGGTGGTCCAACAAAGTCAATAACACGGTCCGAACAATCAGTCTCTCAAAACACACCAAAGAAAACTGCTCGCGCAACCCGAAACTGCTGGTGCTGATGTTTTTAATATCCGTCACCGAGTCTCGTAAGAATCGTGCCAGAAGACTTAGAGGACGTTCAAGCATAAAGTCCGATGTTTAAGCAGTTAATGGGCACTGGAGGTGTAATGCAGATCAGTGGGATGTGTAGATTCCTGATGTACGCGGAGCTACAAGGATGCGCTGCAAGTAATGAAAAGTGATGTGAAGAAAACCCACGTCCTACGATCATTGATACTATTTAACTACTCTAGTTTAACTTATATGCTAAATATTTTTCTAAATATTTCAATAAACAAAACAACAGTTACTTCGCATCGTAGAAAATTAATAAACATTGTTATCTAGTTGGCTACTTTGTATTTCTGCCTAATTTTTTCAAGACATCTGGTCGACGAGCATTCTCTAGAATTTTCCACATGGAAACAGCAATTTTGCTTGCTGATTTCACACGTTCACTCCAAAGTGACGGCTTTTTTTATACTTCCCGCAATTTTTCTCGGTCTTTTTTCTGAGGATCCAAGGTCTTGACAACAATCCCCAGTGCCGGCCTGGGTGTTTCACTATTAAAATTTGGGCTGAAAGGTTTGCTGCACGCACACAGAGAAACTGCTAATGGGTAGGGTATTGCTGAAGGTGTCATTGCTGTTTGATCTTTGTGTAAAAGCATAAAGAATAAAATGGCTGAAGAGATACGTCATATTTACGTCGATGCCGTCGAGGAGAGGTGTTGCATTGCATAGGTGGTACTTAAGCAATCAGAATTCGTTTTCTTTTCGGCCATTCTGTCTGCCACAGATTTCGCTCGAACGTAGTATCCGCGCCGTAGTATTCAGCGCGTAGTATGCGAACCTAGATGCGCTTGGAATATTTTATCTAATCCTGGAAATATGTATTCGTAATTACAGTTTCATTTTATTTTTCCTCTTTGGGTTTTACAACGTACCATCTCTAGCTAACATATATGCAGTATCGAATTCACTAAAACTATATATACGGCCTTTACGTGAGCGTATATCCGGCTGGCTGTAAATTTGTAATCATTTGCCTTACTTTCTCGTGAAAGTTGTTATATCAGCACGTGTTGCTCCGCGCCCATAAGTGCAATTATGTTTCTACAAGCACCACTTTCCGCATGACAGGGCATAACGTACTCACCAACGACTCGTAAGAACACTTCACGTTTATGTAGAAAATATTCAGCTCCCACTCCCTGGGGTCCGCAAGTGTACAGAATTAGGTCGGTAGCAAGGATGTAATAATCGCCAGAAGCACAAACCTTGCGCGTCACGTGACACTTACTCTCGCCCACTAAGATGACTCTTGGGAGACGTTAACTGTGAGTACGAATAGCAATAAATCAATTAAATCCGCACAGTGGCTCCGAAGGCGAAAGGCCTGAAAAGCTTGTTCAGGAAAAACAAAAACAAAACCCGCAGTCCCGCATACATGCAACAAAAACATTCCTCGCGGAAAATCGATGATAACATGAAAACAGACACTGTTTTAGTGGTACAGAAGACAGAAGAACCGATGCTTTGGAGACCAGAAATCGGAATAAAACCAGAGCACTCCCACCCTGGGAAGACACAAGTAAAGATAGGCTGGCGCTCTGGTTGGATCAGCTATGTTGGGGATTACCTACGTTGGTGATTTGCTGCATTGAATTATAAAGCCAGTCTAGCCCCTTATGGCTGGAGACAACCACGTTTTATTATAGCGCACTTGCGCCAATTACAGCTCAGGCTCTACTGCCCCTAAGAGAGGGACGCTGAAAAGCGCACGGCATTTGAAAATTTCAAGGGGAAAAAGGGCCCATCTCCCCACGAGGGGGACTCGAGTAAATGCGTCGCATAGGGGGTGGGTGTATTGCGTTAACGTTTAGTGTTTGGGGAGTTGGTGGTAGTGAATGCGTTGTATCAGCAGCTTCTTGACGTAGTTTGAATGAGTCAAGGATATAAGGCGCGTTCGTAGCCTTTCATTCTGTGTCGGTTTTGTGGCGCAGTGGGTAGAGCACCATGTACCTTGCGTTCCGCCCGCAGGGTCATGGGATCGAAACCAGGCGCCGGTAAGTATTATTTTTTATATAGTGTAGGGGGAGGGGTGCGGACCTGTTGTTGAGAGCGAGAAGGGTAGCGTGATGCGGGAGAGGAGGAGTGGGGGAGAGGGCGCACCTGGAACGGCTGTTGCGGACGCCGAGGCACGCCAACGCCGACAACGCCGGGTGACATCGTGAGTTAAAGAAATGCTCTGCATTTAAAATAGTGCTAATTGGCCAAGCAGGTACGGATTCATGGTACAACAACGGCAACAAAGACTACATACACAGGAAACGAATAGCGCTGGAAAGGACAAGAAAAGACAACAAAGGAGACCGCTCGTCCTCTGCTACTTTCTTGTGCATCTTGTCTTTTCGCTTTTGTTATACCATGAATCAAAGAGAAGAAAGGCGCCGCGCGTGGAGAGGAGTACACACGATTCGGGAAAAAGGCGGTGGTGGTAGAGAGAGGGATAAAGACGGGCTGCAACCACACTCCCTCTGTATATGGTCATGCGTAACTGTGCAACAAAAAATGCGGGAAAGCCAGATTACAGAAACAGCTTATTTTATTCCGCCAAAAGTAGGTTTTACATCTAAACAGAAATATGTGGCTGGTACGACTTTTCTAGCGCAATATACGTCGTCCTAAATTAAAATATGGGGACCCTGTGACCGCTTGTTTTATTTCATTTTAGTTTTTGTACGCTGAAACTCAAGCCGCTAAGTAAATTCTTGCTTCTGGCACGAGACCCTGGCATCGTAGCCTGACACAGCTTCGCTGTAAAACTTTTCTTCGCTTCACACTTCTATCGAATGTACCTTGTCAAACAAAGACGTTCCTGTCGGAGATTGGTGCACGTAGACGTCCAAATACGTATGCTGAGTCGCACAAAAGGATTGCCTGGTTAATTAATCAAAGCTGCCGGTCGCGTATACTACAATGTTTAAAATGGACGTAACTGCTATCTCGGCGTGCTGTTGCAACCAGCGAGGCAAGCATCGTCGGTAAATGTACCGACTGTTCTCCCTGCACGTTGCATGCACGCTGCAGGTTTTCATTGCACATGCCTGCACCGCTGTTCTTCCCAAAGGCAAAGCGAAAAGTTTTGCGGGGAAGCATGCGTCCTCATCAACAAGTGAAGTAAACAATCTTGAATCTAGCGTGGTGCTTACCGCAAGAAAACGGCGCTCCAAGGAAGGCCTCACCAAGAACTCCTTAGACATATATGTTTAACAATTTATTGGTGCAAGCCTGGCTTCTCTTGGGACATACTTACTGATATAGGGAGCATTTTTATTCTTGTTCCTTTCTGCAATTAGCTTTTAAACTGTCTGGAGCGGTGTCCTCAAAAGCCGGAGCTTCTTGTGCAGCCTGCGTCGACATCGTATAGACCTTTACTCGCCCTTTACGATACTTGGGCACGTTGGTAGGTTAACTCAGCTGACTGGTGGATATACTTGTAATCGCACCAATCGTCCACAAAACGCAGGCTGACTGTAACTAGGTGATGGCGGTTCTTTTATTTATTTATTTATTTATTTATTTATTTATTTATTTATTTATTTATTTATTTATTTATTTATTTATTTATTTATTTATTTGTTTATACCCTCAGGGTTTAGAGGAAGCGTTATAGAAAGGAGGGTTACATCAATAGTCGAATACAAGGCACGTAAAAAAAGGGAACTCAAAGAAATAAGCCAACAGCAAGAAGGCATGAGCCAAGACACGTATTTTACGGCAAAATACCAAGTATAAAGTCAATGTAATCAAAAAATTAAAAATGCACTGCTAAGTAAAAATACAAATATAAAGTGTACGTAAGCAACAACTCACAAATATACCGCTGTGAAAAAATTCAGAGGTGATATTAGTGCACGCGCTGTCACGTCCCCAACATAAAGGGAAAAAAAGATAACTTAAGCAGATAAGGCTTAGGGGTGTACGTTTTAGATAATATTTGTAAGTGCAACGCGAAAAAGATGAGTGTCTGGGAATGCAACCAATCAGGCAGGCAGATGATTCCAATCAGCGCACGTCTTCGAAAAAAAATGAGTTACTGTATGTCGTAGTGCGCTGAAATGGAATGCGAAATTTATGATGGTAGTCTACACGGGCAGAAGTATAAGAAGGGGGTGCCATGAAACGTGATCGCAGCAGATGATTGTGATAATATATCTTGTGAAAGAGGCATAGCAGAGACAGCTTTCTGCGAGAGGCAAGAGAGGGAATGTTAAGTGCGGTCTTCATGTTAGTAACGCTTGCTGTGCGATGGTAGTTGGAAAGAATGAAGCGGACTGAGCGGTTCTGAGCACTTTCTAAACTATTTCTTAGGGCATCGTAACCAGGATCCCAAACAGAAGAGGCGTATTCTAGGTTAAATCGAACCTAAGTGAAATACAATTGTTTTTTTAAGTGAAGACGGTGCAATGTGGAAGTTACATTTCAGGTACCCAAGCATACAGTTTGATTTTGAAACTATGCGCTCGATATTCCGATTCTAGGAAAGATAATTAGATGTATGTATACTATGGTACTTGTATGAAACTACGAAGTCAAGGAGAATATTGTTAAGAAAATAGTTTGGACAGGATGATTGGTCTGGTGACATTTTATTGATTTACATTTAGAAATGTTCAGGTCCATATAACAGAGCGTACACCAAGCAGTGATATTTTCGAGGTCAGTCTGTATTGCTGCGATAACTGAGTTAGTAGTTTGCTTACGCCACACAACTCAATCATCTGCGAAACGAGAGATAGAACTAACTATATTACTAGGAATGTCGTTGATGTAGATTAAGAGCAATGGTGCAAAAAATATCCTTGAGGCACACCAGAATTGACGGGGTTTGCGGCTGTGTTTGTTTTATTAGCGAGAACATGTGAGTTCGATTAGCTATAATCCATTCAAAAGTGTAGTATCAATGTTTGACTGACTGAGCCTTGGTGTTAGAAGTCTTTAGATAACCGTGTCAAAACCTTTAGCAAAATTGAAAAACACAAAAATCACTTTCAAGTCCGGAGTCAAGAAATGACTACAAGTCATTAGTGAACATGAGAAGTTGGTTTTCACACAAATAATATTTTCGAAATACATGCTGAGATGGATGACAAATATAAATCGATTCAATAAAGTTAACCAGGTGCGTAAAAATTATGTGTTCAAGAATTTTGCATTGCAGAGATGGGAGTGATATTGGACGGTAGTTAGATGAGTTTTGCATGTCTCCTGACTTGTGAAGGGGCACTACTTTCCCTATTTTCCAATCAGTAGGCAAGCATCCATCAATAAGAGATTTGTTGAACGTAGAATTCGATATTATTAAACTGTATTTTAAAGTGTTTTCAAGAAATGTAGAAGTAATTCCATGAGTGGTACAGGAACGTGATCGCGTTAGTCCCTTAATGGTTGTTCTGACCCCAGCATATTGAACAACGGTAAAACCCATGGGGAAGAAATTGGGTTTGGGAGGGAAAGGCTCACTCGAAGTTAACAAGTTGTTGAATGAGCGGATAAATGTTTTAATTAGTAGGGATTGTACTCATAAGCATAAGTAGGGATAGAAAATAGTACACATATTTTGGGGAGAAGGTAAATCCTTTTGACTGTACTTGTCTCATAGCAGTAGTAATTTATAGCAGCGTCTATCGGCCTATATAACCGCTCCTTGGTCGTGGCTAACCAAAGAGGAAGAAAACGTGTGGGTTCACCTACCATCCATCAAAGTCACCCACGGTGGTAATCCAGCACAGAGTCATCCACATTCCGCGCAGACGTTGTATCTCCCGAGGCACAGAGAAACTAATTCCGCGTTTTTAGTTTTTGTTGCAGTTAGTCTAGTCTTTTTTTTTCAGGAGCTCAGCGAACCAGCGCCACATTAGATGGATCGTTGAGTTCTCTTGTGTTTCTGTCACTAACTTTGTATTGTGTACTTTCTTGTTCGCCGTACAAGGTGGACTACGACGTTCATCTAACCACGCTTTGCGCTTGAGACCAACGAACATATGTCAATGTCGGCTTCCCTCATCTGCTACTGTACGATTTCCCGTAAAAGGTTTCTCTCAGTCCGTGGCTATCCATCCACAGAAAAGGGTGTGATTTTTTATCGGAAATACGCACATTTCGATGGCTGACTGAAATTGAAAGTCAAACTGTTTGGCTGACCGTTTTCTATATCGGGATCTCGTATTTCTCCGCATGTTTTTTTGCGACATTTTTTATGTTACTTGCTTTCGTATACTTCAGACAGTCCGTCAGAAATCAATCAAAGTAAACCTATATCTAGCGGTGTCAAATCCAACTTCCGGGTACCTGCGTCCGGGAAACCACGGTGAAATGAAACAGAGTTTAGGTTCTGCAACTGGTGCGTTGAAAAACTGGACTAAACACAGCTGTTAGCCGGTGAGGGTGAAAATGAAATCTTGAACAAGAGGCGGAACAGCTCCCCATCCCTGGCAGTTGAAGGGAGACCTTCGGAAATTCCAAGTGTTGCCTAATTACCATAACCAGATTCCGCAAGATTGAGTATGGTAAGAATGGGGTGGCCGCATCTTCAACTATGGAAATGCCTACCAAACTGTCGCCTTCTTTAAGCATTCTCCGGGTCGACATCGTGACGTCGTGTATGACGATACGCTTCCCCATCAGCAGGTCCAAATTTAGCTGACTCCTAGCCTGCGTATCGGGTGCCGCCGGTGCATGAGCATAATTACTGGCGATATTACTCATAGCACGGGTGATAGTCGGCGTTTTAAATACTAAAGTGACAGGCAAAATAATTGTAAACTAATGCGGCGGGGTCGTGTAAGGTTATGTGGTCACAGCGAAGGAATATTGGTGTTTCTCTCCTAACACTCATTCAACAAAACCTAAAACTCTGAACGACGCTACACCGCCAAGTTATTGATTGCGTACATTAAAAGGACTAATTCAGCAGCAAATTTGAATTCGCATAACTCCCTTAATCCAGTGTCAGCTGAAACAAGAAAGCTACGAAAAACAAACATTAAACAACTCAACCGGAGCAATATTCCCGAGACAAAAAATACCAGTAAAAATATCATAGCGCCTTTCATAAAAGCGAAAACTTGGTTGAGACTAATAAGGAGCTCGGGGAAGCCCAAAGCAAACGAATCCGTGCTACCACGTGCTAAAGCAATCCTCCGCACATACATATCTTTTTTCAATAACACAGTCGCTCAAAGGAAACACACTGCTTGATAACGCTATTGGATACGCCCGTTAGCGAGGGTTCCCAGGCATACCAAGGCAGGTTATATTGCTTCTATGAACATCATAGTTTGTAGCCGCAGTAGCTTTTGGGCTTACGACTGTGAAGACAATCAATAATTCAATAAATCAATCAAATGTGTCTTAAGGGGGCGTACTTAACACAGCTGATAAACATTTTTTTATTAATTGCAGAGTTGGTAACCCAGACAGGAATCTATCCAGCGCACGGAAATACCTGGAAGCTTCAAGAAAAAAATCCCGCCACCTCCACGAAGTGAATGATGATGAAAGGGGTGAAGCTAAAATGCTTATCGGTAAAATTGTGAAGCATTCGCCCACACATCATATAAAGACTCGACACGTCAAGCTTTCCACCGCTCCGTTGAGAAGCCCGTCGACGATGTCGATGTTTGTGTTGATTATGTCGGGCTTGTTTGGGATGATGAGAATCTCCATGGGTATGTTGGCGAATTCTGTGTGTGACATTTTAGCCACCCTGGCCGTCGTCTTCTGCAGAGCGTGTTGGGTCGCGTACCCGCGGTACGTGTCTTGAGCTTGCAGGTGACGAACGACAACTTCTTCTTCTTCCTCTCCTCCTTGTTGGGTATCAACGAATGCGTTGAACGTTTTGACCTCTTCAGCCAATCTTTGTTGGGCCATTCCCTGGGGCGATCTTGGCACAATCATCATCAGTTCGCCGTTTATGGCAGCAACGAGGGACAAAACAGGGACCGAGCAATAGTCTTGAGCTCGCAGGCGACGAACGACAACCTCTCCTTCTGCCTCTCCTCCTTGTTGGGTAGCAACAAACGCGTTGAACGTTATGACCTCCTCGGCCAATATTTGGCTGCCCAATCCCAAGGGGGATCCTGCCACATTCATCATCAATGTGCGGTGTACAATGTGCCGTGTACGGCCAGGACAGGGCCCGATCAAGAGGGTCTTCGCCCCTAAAATGTGGTTAGGGAGGTTCCAGGAATCGGCTCGAGACCTCCCACCGTGAAATAGGCAACCTAACCGAATGTTCAGCCCAAAAGCCCCAGGTGCACTGTGTTAGCAGCGGCCGGGAATAATAACAAGGGAAGCCAATTAGAAAGAAATGAAAATGCTTCGCCTGGTTCCTGACGTAACAAAACCGCGTCCATTCCCTTGAGCAATCATCGAATTGCGGGTATCCAGCATTTGCTTCGAGTTCGTAGCGTTGGCGCTGGCTTAGGACTGAGTCGCGGGTCCTAGCGCGTCCTAACGAGGTCTACTTTGGGCGAGATGTGAGAGCCTGCGCACGAAACGATACGGGCCTGCCATTCATGGAGAACGTTCCGCGGAAAGTTCTAAAACTCGCGTGAGGTCATGACATTTGACATGAAAGCTCGGCACGTTACTGAGCAACTTGAAATCAAACTTAGGTTGGCTCAACGGTCCATGGAACGAAAACTGAACGATGTAACGTTTATAGACGGGAAACCAGCTTCCTGGATCAGCGAACAAACTGCAGTAGAAGATATCATAGTTTAAAGAAATGGACTTCGACTGGCCACATAATCAGGCGAAATGACAACCGGGGGACTACCAGGATGACAGAGTGGAGACCGACAGGCGGTTCTAGTAAAATAGGAAGGCGAGTTAGTCGATGGAGGGATGAATTAGGGAAATTTGGAGGAAAAGAAGGGAGTCGAGCGGCACGGAACAGGAGCGGTTGGAGGTCGACGGGAGAAGCCTCCTTCTGGCTGCATACCTAGTGACCTGTCCTCGTCGTTGTTGTTGTTGTTGATTATTATTTTTTTCACGTGCCTTGTATATTTCGCTGGCCGAGTGTCATGGCTTGCAGCACTAAGCTTCCTGTTTTTTGCTGTTTTGCTTTCTGACATTTCTGTTACTATTTTTACTTTATTACTTGTGTCATACATATGGTTTTGTGTGTTGTGTCGTGTTGATGTTAGTTTGTTTTTAGATGCGACTGCATCTCATTCACTCGCCTTGTCCCTCCATACGGCGTTGTCCGTCCACACCCCTCCCCCTACACTATAAAAAAAAAATAATGGTTAGCGGTGCCCGGTGTCGATCCCACGACCCTGTGGGCGGAACGCGAGGTACATGGTGCTCTTCCCACTGCACCACAAAACCGATACAGAATCAAATGCTACGAACGCGCTTTATATCCTTGACTCATTCAAACTACATCAAGAAGCTACTGATACAACGCATGATGGGGCAATGATTAACACTTGCAATAAAAGAAAAGAAGCTCCCTTCTTACAGCTACAATGATGGAGTAAAGGTCGTTGCGACAGCGAAGCCCCAAGCATACCACTTAGAGAGATTGACCAATATTGGACAATAAAACATAATAATAATCGTAAAACATAATAATTATACGCGTTCCCGACACGTTTCACGCGATTTCAGAATCAATCCAAGGAAAACACCAAGTGAACCTCACAATGCGTCGCATCTACACAGGGTTCCCCTCGCGGGGAGGTGGGCGCAATTTTATAAATGTTTTGTACATGGTGCACCAGTACCAATACCCTAGGGTTGTTCCTTGGCACCGAAAATAAACGTTGATTGATTGATTTATTGAGTGATTCATTGATTGATTATTATTATGATGATGTAACAGCCGGGCCCCGAAGGAGGAAGAGGGGCCACCAGTTCTGCTGATTTTCCACCCTTTCACCACCAGTGGAAGCTGCGCCAATAATTTTTTTTTATTTTGTTTATACTGAAGCCCATGCTGTAAACTTCACGTTTCCTAAGTCATTTATAACACTTCGTGAGCACCACTTATGCCGCGTAACGAACGGGTAAATTGTGCGTCACCTGTTTGTCGCGTGTTACACATATTCACTCGTCATCCACCATGACCGAAATGGCAAGTGAATTTTACACCGACCTTCCATCACTTCGGTAGATGCTTTAGACGCAGCTAAACAACGTCGCGGCATCTCAGCAACCTAGTTGAAGGCTACGACCAATTAGTGAACCTTGTCTGGTGTCTGTCGCTCCGATTGTTTCACTGTATGAGTCGTACCACTATAATTTTGAACTCGTCTTGCCATTCATTCTTCCCCACATTTATTAATTCACAGCATTCTTTGCCGAGTACCCTAACAGCCAGGAACGTGTAACGCCCTGCATTTCCACTAAAATAAAAATATCACGGAAGTTCCACCTGTAATCGCTATAATGGAGTAAATGGAGATGAATGGTCGCACGAAATTTTGAGGAACTAAAGAATACGAAAAATATAAAACAATTACAGAAAATGGCGAAGCGTGTAACGCCCTGCATTTCCACAGTAATGCGGATTTCGCGAAAGTTCCAAATGTAATCGTTGTAATAACATAAATGGAGATAATTTGTAGAACGAAATTTTGCAAAACTAAAAACAATTACCTCACCTTCCCGCGAGCGGAACCTTGTGAAGATGCGACGCATCTTGGGGGTTCACTTGGTGTTTCCGTTGGGTTGATTATCTAATTGCGTGAAACGTGTGAGGAACGCGTATGATGTATTCTTTATTTAACACGCGGCGTAACGTTAGGGATGACGGCCTTGTGGTCGCTGAAGTGTACGGGTAGTGGATGGTGGAGTAACGGGGCCACCGTGCAATTTGCAGCGAAGATCAAGTCTATGCACGTGCCCGAAATCGGAACGCCGGTGCAGGAACGACCGCGGCTATGACGCAACACGATCCAACACAATCCACTTTAATCCAATCCAATCCAAATCCAAATCCAAATCCAATCCAATCCAAGCCAAGCCAACCCAATCGAATCCAATCCAATGCCCCTCGCGGGAGTGTGTTTGCTATCAGAGAGGAGAGGGGGTGAGCGGCGGAGAGCGCAGCTCGCGCGGCGAGGAGAATGGGGGATGGGTGTGGACAGACAACAACGCCGTGTGGAGGGACAAGGCGAGTGAATGAGATGCAGTCGCATCTAATAAGAAGAATATTCAAAAACAACGGAAAATGTCAAAACGTGTGAAAGTTCCGCCTGAAATCGTTATATCAGCGTAAATGGACATAATTTATCAAATTAAATTAAAAAAAACTAAAAAAAATAAGAAAAATGTAATATAATTACGCAAAATGGCGAACCGTGTAGCGCCCTGTATTTCCACAACAGTGCAGATTCCGAAAAAGGTCTAAATATAATTGTTGCAATAACTTAAATGGAGATAATTGGTCGGGAATTCTGAAAAACTACAAATAATAAAAATATAAAGTAAATACGAAAAATCGCGTAACATCTCGGCATGGCATTTCCACAATAATGCAGATTTAGCGAAAGTTCCGCCTGTAATTGTTGTAATAGCGCGAATGAACATAATTGGTCGAATGATATTCCAAAAATCTGAACGAATAATAAAAATAAAGAAACAAGTACGGTTAACGAAAAACAGTGTAGCATCCTGCATTTCAACAATAATGGAGATTTCGCCAAAGTATCAGCTGCAATCGTTATATTATGACAATTGGAGATAATTGGTAGGACAGGATTTAGAAAAAACAAAAACAATTGGTCGGAGGAAACTCACACTCAACGCAGCGGCATAAGATTTCTACGCATTTGTAGATAATTTTCTGAATTTCTTCAGAATTTTTTTCAGCTTCTTCCTGTCATATGTTGGTTAAACAGAACCGCCACCTTCCATTTCGTTTTTTCTTAATTCTTTTTTCCAGCGTTATTGATCCGTAAGGAATTCTTTCTAAACGTTAGGGATTGTTTTCCCTGTCATGTTTTGGGAAACACGACACAGCTATTCTCGTTATCAGAAAAGTAAAGCAAGGGCTGCAGTCAGCACGCCATTCGTCATGCAACCGCTCTCGGTACCTTATTTCGGCAACCATAAATTTCAGTGAAATGTGCCATAATTCTTTTTTTTAACACGAAAGTATTTTATGCCCGGGTACAACAAGATCTGACCGGCGGTATATCCGTCGCGGAAATGGCGTCGACAGAAAACAATTGCACCATCTCCCCGAAGGGAACGATGTGGTGATGTAAAGCATGGGGGTTCCGTGTAGATTCCACACCGGAGCAGAACCGGCGCAGGCGGTGTGTCGGAGCACTGAACGCCGCGCAGCGCGCGCACCTGCGTTTATTCAGCTGGAGGAGAGGAGAATGGAGGAGAGACGCTTATGCGCAGTGGGGGTGTAGACGGCGCAACAAGGGAGGGACATAGCCCCGACCATGAGATGGCTCCTGGAGCGACAGTGTCGCCGGTGTCTTCCTGGGCCGGCACGAGACCAGCACGCTTCCCTTTAAGGGCTCGTGGAGCGACAGTGTTGCCGGTGTCTTCCTGAGCCGGCACGAGACGAGCCGAGTGGCGAGGAGGAGAGCGGCGTTATCACAGCTGGTTAGGGATCCTGGAGCGACAGTGTTGCCGGTGTCTTCCTGAGACGAGACGAGGCCGAGCGGCGAGGAGCGCCGTTATCACAGCTGGCGTGGAGAGGCTACGGGAAGGAGAGGAGCGGACGCCGGACGCCGAGGGACGACGGAGGGTCGACTAAGAGATGATTTCCATCTAAAAGTTTCATTGGCGCGGCTGCTCCCGTATTCGAGCCACGACCTCTCTCGCCGCAACGGGAGGTACGCAGCGCTCCGCCCACTGCGCCACGAATTCAAGCGTGACCCGCTGCAGTGGCTAAGGCGTTGCGCTGCTGAGCACGAGGTCGCGGGTTCGATTCCCGGCCGGCGGCGGCCGCTTTTCTGATATAGGCGAAAAGCAAGAACGCCCGTGTGTATGAGATTTCGGCGCACGATAAAGATCCACAGGTGGTCAAAATTATTCCGAGCCCTCCACTACGGTGCGCCTCATCGCCTGCGTTGCGTCGGCGCGAAAACCCCACAATCAAGCGTGACCCGGAGATGCGGTCTCAGGTGGCTGAAGGCGAAGGATAAGGCGTTGCGCAGCTGGTAGGTGACGCGGGTTCGCGAGGAGCGGACGCCGGGCATGGATAGGCGACTGTATATCTTCGATAAGAGATGGCCATTTGAAAAGTCATGCGAAAGTTTTGTATGATTCCACAGGCGGCAAAATTAACGAGGCCACACCTCAAAATTACTCGCCGGTGCGCCGCACGCGCCGCGCTACCTATGCGCCTTGCGTTGAATCGGCGGGCGCGAAACCCCGCAAACTCTCAAAATCAATCAATCAATCAATCAATCAATCAATTCATTCGGCTAAGCGGCGTCGCCGCTGATATAGCAAATCACAAAAGCGCGAGACCGCCCATACTCGTGTGACGTCAGATCAGATAGCGCATAGATCCATCAGCTGCCGTCAATCGCCCATTAATCATTACGGTAAGCATGCATTGTCGGCTGCGTAACGAACAAGATGCAACATGGCAAATCAATCATCAATCAATCAATCAATCAATCAAATCAATCAACGAATTCAAGCGCGAGTACGCCTGCGAACGCGTCTTATATCTTTCCCATTACTTTCATCGTTCAGATGCCGTCTAGGAAATGCTGCCGTCTAGAAGTTAATCGAAGTAGTTCATCATGACACTAACGAGCGCAGACAGTTGGCGCCTCGATGCCACCGCCTTCGTGTTCGCGGGACGCGGCTGAATTGAGGCACCCTCCGCACCTACTGCTTTCCGTTTCGGTTTCGGCTCTGCTTCGTTCGCACGGTTTTAAAAGGCTGTGATTTCAGTCGGATCAGAATGGAGTGAAGTTATCAGACATAATTAGAAGAATCAGAATGGGGTGTAGTGAATACGGCAGACATTCTCAGGTAATGAATAGCAGCCTACCATTGTCCCTGAAGAAGAAAGTGAAGGACAGCTGCATCTTACCGGTACTCACCTACGGGGCAGAAACTTGGAGGCTCACTAAGAGGGTCAACTTAAATTGAGAACGAATCAGTGGGCAATGGAGCGGAAGACTATAGGTGTAACATTAAGAGACGAGAAGAGAGCGGAATGGGTCAGGGAGCAAATGCGTGTTAAGGACAAATTAGTAGAAATTAAAACGAAAAAATGGACGTGGGCAGAGCATGTAATGGAAAGTTAACATAACCGTTGGTCTTTAAGGGCAACAGAGTGGATCACTAGAGAAGGCAAGCGTTGCAGGGGACGGTAGAAAGTTAGATGGGCAGGTGAGATCAAGAAGTTTGCGGGGATAAATTGGTCGCAGTTATCACAGGACCGGGGTAATTGGAGAATAATGGGAGAGGCCTTTGCCCTGCAGTGGGCGTAGATAGGTCGGTGATGATGATGATGATGATGATGATGATGTGCTCTCCCATTCTTATCACTGTGGTTTGGGGGCGAAAGTGCTTAGTGGAAAACCGCCCTCTTGGGGCCAGGGGGCAATTAGTGATAAGTACCTTCGTTTCAACAAGGATCGCGTCGGTGCTTTGTTAATGGAGAATAACTCAGCAACCTCAGATTTGCTGATGACACTGCCTTGCTAAGTAACTCGGGGGACGAATTGCAAAGCATGCTTTCGGCACTGGACAAACAGAGTAGAACCCTGGGCCTAAAAATTAATATGCAGAAACCCTGTTGAAAATTCCATCAACCAACCATCAAGATTCATTGCTGGAAAGGTTGATTGCGTTTGATGATCGCCTTGGAAAGCTTGATGTACGTAAGAAACTGTAATGGAAGCTGCTGGAAGGGGACGCTGGAAGGTGCTGGCAGGCATGGTGGCATGCCTGCCAGCACCTTCCATCGTCTTCCACCACCTCCCTCCATGCTTGCGGCGCAATGGCGGCAGATGTTGGCGTGACGGCAAGCTTGACTGCTGAATTGATGATGGAAATGCATTTTCTGAATGAATGACGGCAGAAAGGCAAAATTTATACGAGAGCGAAGCGCTTGTAATAACAGAAACATAGCGGTGGCATTGACCGTTGCGAGAAAATTACAAAAGCTGCCTTTTTGAAAAGGTGTTGCAGAAAACTTAATAGGCACGCTGCGCAATGACGGCAGATGCTGGCGTGACGGCAAGCTTGACTGCTGTATTGATGATGGAAAAGCATTTTTCGAACAAATGCTGGCAGCAAGCCAAAATTCATTCGATAGCGAAGGACTGATATAATAACAGAAGCATAGCAGTGGCATTGGGAATATCGAGAAAAAAAAACAATAACTGCCTTTTTGATAAGGTGCTCCTGAAAACTTGGCATATTAGAGAAAAGCTACTTTGATTAGTGCTTCTTGTTTTTAAGCCAGAACTTGAAGGGCTGGTATGAAACTGTATGCCCTTTATTCGCCGTTTTTGGTGTAAGGGGGGCAGTGCCGACCCTTACGTTGAAAACATGGGCAGCTTTTTTTCGCTGCGACAGGGTCAAACCGTACGTGTTCATTTTCGCTGTGCTGAGCCCGCGGACAGAACCGTCCGTGGCATGGCTTAAATTGTACGCGGCAGACTACGGGTCTAGCGCTTCGCCGATCCGCCTTAGTTGTAATCAGCTGCCTTGAGACAGATCCAACCATGGTATTATACACAACATAATTTTCATTCCGGGCGCGCATGCCATTTCACTCATAGCTACGTTGGCTTTCGTCGGGGAGAACGGGGATGTGCGATATCTCTTTTAGGTTGAGATTGCTGGCTACACGGCTCAAGGTGAGCCTCGTGTTGGAGACCGGTGCGTGCCCAAGAAGCGGTATGACTGCCGGAATGGGTTATATACGAGAAGCAGTAAACATAACTCACAATATTTGTGCATTCATTGGCGATTCAGTTTGAGAAACCAAATAAATACCGCTTGTTGGGGCGCCCTTGCCGTTTGTGGCAGTGGTGCAGTGGTTACGCGCTCGCTTTTTCTGTAAAGGTTGGTGGTTGGATCCTCTCGTGGTCTGGTTTTTATTTTTTTTTCGCTGACAGCAAGATATGATTTTTTTTAAACGGAAAATGTGCCTGTTCTTGGTAGTTTTTAACCAAAAGTGATTTCCCCCAAGTGATGTCGGAGGTTTATTCCACAACTTAATTGCTCATATACAGGATAGCCCAACAAACTCAACTTTTTGCTGGGTATGGCAACCTGATCTTTCTATTTACATTGCTTTATGTGTCTATGTTCAAGCCAGACTTTGTTTCGACGCAGTTTGTTTACTTCGCGCCTTGTATGAACTGCGTTACGAAAAAACAAAGGCACAGCCGAAACCGAAACCCCGGCCTCAGTACTCCACTGCTCCATCCAGCAACATCGCCACGCCATCACGCCGTCGCATTCCCTTCTTCCTGGCCGCCGAGTCGGTGGAGTTGTGCGCGCTTGTAGAGTGGCTTTGTTGTGGTTGTTTTGAAGACATTGGATTATTGTTTCGACGAAGATATGTCGCCTGTGATTTAAGGTAAGTGACTAGTCAACTTTTCGCACTTTACTTGTGTATTTAACAGGGCAGGGCTCTTCCGTTCCGTGTTAGACGTCTGCGTCGTCGGTTAGCCCTAATGTTTTTGACAGCGACTGATTTGAGGGTTACGTCGTAACGTAGATCTGCCTTTCGACCGCGGATATTGCGTGCGGGAGTAGCTACAGTAGGGCTGTTCGATTTACAGTCCCGGACTCACCGCCGATTCCCTGAAAGCAGTCAGGCATTCGATTTTCTTGTGTATCCTTATGGCCTCGGGGAATCCTCGGACTCTCGCGGAATATCCGCGGTGAATTCGAGTCTGTAAATCGAAGAGCCCTATGTTTGTGCCGTTTGTAGGCTTTTTGTTGAGCGAAGTAGGATCATACTGCTACGTTGGCTAAACGGTTTGTTGCTCGCAACAACCGATCGCCAATACGCGCGGTCGACCGCTCCATGTTGAGTTCGCAAGTTTTTTTCTTTTGTGGGTAGTTCTTTTTAAGGAATTGCAATATTGCACTTCTTCGCATCATTTTTCGTACCTGGACTGGAGTAGTACGCTTTAGGTAACTTTTAGCCGAGGCACATAGCAGTCTACACTACACTGCAGGGATTGTCATTTTTCAAAGCGGTCACTCAGTAAAGTGCACTAGTACAAACAAGGCTCTCTGCGTTCAGATTGAGGGTACGATGGTTGAAATTGGCGTCACACTCGCAAGCCCCGCATGTGCAGTGAATGTTTGAGTGTTCCAATCGTTCGATAATCGCATATATGTTTGTGCATGTGTATCAGTAGCACCAAAAACGTTCATTCAACCCGAATTTGCTACCACGTCGAAACTACATGCGTATCGTGCCTCTAGTGCAGAGGCATAAGCAATGCTGGTCACGCATGGGGAGCGTTTAAGCACTGCAACATTCACTACCGTCTCCGAATAATTCGCGGCCACGCGTGTTGCTCAGTTAGATTTTGTATTGGGCTCTCATTCTGTGGCACAAGAGCAAATGCTTAAAAAAAGAAAGTGGGTCTCCTCTGGACTGTTTAAGGCCGAAGGTCTCTTTCTAGTAGCTTGTGTACATAATTGCCCAGCAAAGAATACACTCTTTGTTAAAAACACGTGACGATGTAAATAAATATAGTTCTAGAAAATATACCCCTAGAGAATAGATGGGAAAACTGCCTTTTCTAGATGGTTATATCACCCTGAAAGTTTTATTTTAAATTTTTTAGAAGAGGATAACCTGTTTCTCGTCGCAATAATTTTTTAAGCACTGGCTATTGTCATTATTGGCAGTAATGCATTATTGTCATGTTTCAAATTTTTGAAAATCGTTTCAATGGGTTTGATGTCAATGTGAGCACAACCTTAAATCTCGTTCCCTATGCTTCCCTAAGACATCGCAGCCATTATTAAGGACTAATTATATTCATGTTTTGAAGGAAAAAAATTGTTGCCATGATATTGACGGTACCAGTTGAAAACATGCACCGACACATCATGTGGGCTTCAAGCACTGCGTGGGAAAGAGAATTGAACCTGATTTAAGCTGCAATCACCTAGAAGAGACTTCAGAAACAAAAAAATTGCTTCACTTGTATTGTTGTTCAGCAGTTCATCACAGCCTTTCCAGCCTCCTTTGGCAGCATTGTTAGGCTGTGTCTAGTGTTCCGTCCAGACGGAACGGCAACTGTCACTAAAGTTCCGTCCAGAGGAAACACAACTCGCGTTGAGAGCAATCTCTCTTGATTTTTACCCATCCGGCCAAACCGCTTCCGCTCACTGACTAGCCAGAGTCACTGTTAATTATTAATCACTGGTAATAATTACAGGAGATCGGGCGTAACTGGCGATGGCTACGTCGGCCTTGGCTCCAGCGAGGGGGAGCGGCTCGGCCGCTTGAGTAAAAAACCAAGGCCGACTGCTCTCATCGCGTGAATTGTAAAGCGGGCGTGAAGTTTTGCTATTACAAAATGCTAACCACGGCCACACACACACACACACATGGTGCGAGAATCGAGCCAGGGACTACAACGTCCGTAGTCAGCCGCGGAACCACTACCCCAAATCCCAGAATGAGAAATGGCGGCTAATCGGCTGGTTTTGATTTGGCGTTCAGTCTGGACGGAACTTTAGCAGTTTTTAGCATTCCGCTAGGCACTCCGTAATTGTTAAGGCAACGTTATCATCATTTAGGTCTGCGCTTTGTCACAGAAACGTGGAGGCAATTTGCCGTAGTAGCAATGAGAGAGCTCATCTCGGCACCTTTTTACGCATACATGAACTGGTCATAATGAACGGCATCTACTTCCAAAGAGAGAATTGAGTTAGAAACTTGATCGTTGACATTGTCACTATGCTGTGATAGTCACTTCGGCCATCCTTACATCCAGTTAATGTGGTATTTTAACGTTCTCATATTCTCGCTTGGAGTGTGAAGAACACCTTGCTCGACACCTTAATATCGCATTTAGAACTTTGAAGGATTAAGGCTAATGCAACTTGCTTGTTGTTTGCCACTCACTTCTATCTTGCAGGCTACTGACTGTTGCACCTTGCAGTAAAGATTAGCTGGCATGCCCTACTTGGTGGATCTGGATGGACCTCTCATCAGATGTCACTGGCTGTTTTTCAGGTTGGTTACAATAGGTGAGCACCTAGTTCTATACAGTTGTAGTGCAATGCTATGAAGTGCACTGTCAAATACAGTTACGAGAACTTGCCTAGTTTGACCGAGAGTGAGGTGCTTTGGTCTTCCAATAGCACTGTATATATTTGCATGTCGGCTTCTTCATTTCAGCAATTCATTGCTCTTTGATTTTGGAATCAGTCAATTTGGATGTATTGTATTTAACCTCTTTATGTATTGTTTAACATGAACCTTTGCTGCCATTGTACATTGGACTGCTGAAACACAAGCACGAAGGTGAGGAGTTCTTAGTAAAAAAGAGAACTAGGATGCACATGATGCAACATTTAGAAGTGACACAACCGCTTGATATCCCCCTTTTGGTGCAGCCCGCCGAATGCTCCTCTCCGCCTGTGAGAATGATAGCTCTCTTTCCCTCCGCCGCGTCGCCTGTGGTGCACGCTACCGGTGATGCGGTGGCGTCACTTCGGAAAGCAGCTACACAATCAGCCATCCACGCTAGCAGATCTTGGTTCGGCTGTAGTGTTATTGCGCTTTGTCATGCTTCACTTGAGACACCTTGCTGAACATGCTGCAATCACATATTTACATGGAGTAGATGCATGGTCCTTAACATGGGATTGCACTATTCAGCTTGTTTTACTGGAATTTTCGATTCTGTAGCGTGTTCGTGACCTTTGGGCTTTTTCTGAAGGAACTTTGGGCTGCTGATGACGACAGGCGAAAATATCAAGGTGGCATGGGACAGCTTAATTTTTTCCAGGTTCGACTCAATGTGCGATCAGCTTAGGAGCCAAACTGGGTTCACAATTGACAACTTTTGTTGGATCTTAAAGAGGGCCTTGAGAACAAAACATTGCCTAACTTTCTCCATTCCATCAAACATCCCTCTCTCTCTCTCTAAAAAATTTGTTCTAAGGTTCTAATGAGGTGGTTTGGTCAAATAAAAGGAACGATGGGTCATTTTGCCATGCTGGATGTAGCAAAACATGCTGTAGTGTGTTGTCAACCGACAAGCCTAGAAACATGGCGCTGTTTGTCTGGTGGCTGTCTGTGACAATACGGATAATGAAGAACCCCACCTCTTACACAGAGTTGAGCACACTAAAATTCAGGTTACGGAGCCGGTCATGCTTCATGTTCCCGGTAAAAAAATACCCTAAGGGGATAACGTCAGCCGTGGAAAGCCCCCGCAGGACAAACCAAAGGAGCCTGCAGGCTATTTCAGTGGCACCGCCGGTTCAAGGTTCACAGCTTATATCAAGGCCGAAAATTTGTCGACTTGGCAGCCATAAATTACTTTTTCCTGCATTGACACTTCGTCAGTAATCAGGCTTGCAGTATGGTTCTTTTAGTGACCGCAAGCTTTGTCCCTCCACTTGAAGCCGTTCCTTTATTAGGTTTGTTACTCGAGTCTCTTGCAGAAGGTCCGACAAGATTTTTAGTGTGCTTCGACATGACAGCTTCAGCAGTTTTTTGCCCCTCACATGCTCGTATCCTTTACAAGAAGTCGCCTTCCACAACACTTTGCCGCAACGTGGGTTCCTGCCTAGTCAGCGCGCCTTATCACTATTGATAATCTGTTCCATGGCAAATTTGGCACCCCCTTCTCCTTCTTGTGCGGCTTCCGAAAAGGTTTTTAGTGCTTGCATAGCTCGGTTGTCCTCAAAGTATTGAACTTTCTCTAAATTCATCACAAGTTTGCTGAAGTTTTTGCAAGCGTTCGTTTAGTCTGCACTTTCATCTCAAGACTGTGTGCGTTTTTTTTTGTCGCTTCAATGCATCCAGCCAGATTAAATGCCATCTGGCATGGTTCACCTTTCAATTTAACGTGTTCCTAACCTTCAACACACTCGCCTGAAGCTACATTTTCTTGCGCCTGGTATTCGATGGCTGTACTTTGAGCGTAGAATTCTTCTAGACGAGGGTGTTTTGCTTCTTTCCCACCTGCTGCTAACGCATGTTCTCTTGAAATTCTCGCTTGCATGCATGCACCCTTGCATCTTACTAAAATCCTTTCCCGGGAAAGGCATTGCCACCATGCGGTGGCTTTTAGAGCAGTGCCGGTCAAGAGCACCCTTCCATGACCTGAAGGGAGTCCTAGCAGGGTGGTTTCCACTTAATTTGGTGAAAATGTTCTTTTCCTGCAGGCTTTCGATTTTTATGGCAAAGAGGAATGGCAGAAGCAAGGGACCACATCGGAGTGACCATCTCAGAATGTTTAAGGAGGTATGTGAAATGTGAATATACATTTGTTTTGAGTTGATCTGGATTGTATAAGCTTTAGTGTGTAACTCAGTTTTTTTTTCTTTTCAGCTGCCCACCTGTTCGAAGATAGTCACCATATTTGATATTTAATGATAATATATTCAACGTTAAAACCAAGTTTGTTTTGTGTAATATTTTTAAGCACCCCAGCACACACCTCTAAGCTCTCATAAAATGGTTAATAAGTTTTCAGAGCATTGTAGCAGGATAGCAGAAAAATGATCACGACATGAATGGACAGAGCAAAACGCAAACGCACGCTTGCTTATTTGCTGCAAATCTGATTTTATAAATTTATTCGCGAGAAATGAAACCAGTTTTTAATTAGCATTGCATAGCACCTTTCCTTTTCATGTCGTCATCATTTTTGTGCAATTTCGCATATCTGCCGTCATACCGTCACTTGACCTGCCAGCATCGACGATACCATTGCCGTCAGCTACCGATGCATGCCAGTCAGCTACCGCCGTACCGACGTCTACCAGCATGCCGTCATCCATCACCCTGCCAGCATGCAGTCATCTGCCGTCATGCCACCATTAATGCCATTACCATAATCCACCATGTTGATGTTTGATGGATTCCATCAACTCCACATTTTCAATAGGGAAGGCAAAGTAAAGATCAATAACCTCGGGACAGCACAGTGGTATGAGATACGTCGCGAGGTAGTAAAAGTGGTAAGCGAATATATCTACTTAGGCCATGTTGTGAGCCCGGATCCCAACCATGAGGCAGAATGGGGTGGAGTGCATACGGCAAACATTCTCAGACAGTGAATGGCAGCTTACCATTGTCCTTGAAGAAGAAAGTGTATGACAGCTGCATCTTACCGGTACCCACCTACGGGGCCTAAACTTGGAGGATCACTAAGACGGTTCAATTAAAAGTAGAACGACTCAGCGGGCAATGGAGCGGAAAATGATAGGTGTCACATTACGGGACAAGAAGGGAGCGGAGTGGGTCAGGACACAAACGTGTGTTAAGGACAAATTAGCAGAAATTAAGAAGAAGAAATGGACGTGGGTAGGGCATGTAATGCGAAGGCAAGATAACCGTTCGTCATTAAGGGTAACAGAGTGGATCCCTAGAGAAGGCAAGCGTTGCAGGGGGTGGCAGAAAGTTAGGTGGGCAGATGAGATCAAGAAGTTTGCGGAGATAAATTGGTCGCAGTTGGCACAGGACCGGGGTAATTGGAGAATAATGGGAGAGGCCTTTGCCCTGCAGTGGGCGTAGATAGAATGATGATGATGATGATGATGATGATTTCAGTCGGATTTACGCAATGCTCCGGCGCGTGCCATCCAGTGTCTAACGTTGATGCGTATAACGGTGCCATGCCGACGTAATATAAATAGCGATGTGCAAGTTGATATGGAAGCACAATAAATGCTCCTGTGAAGGCACATTTCACTTTAGTGTTTTACCGATTCCTATGAAAAAGGCATCAACCACTTTTTTGTGGCAATTCTGTGCCGCTCCCAATTTTTGGACAATTATTTATCGTGAAAAGGAGTCTTTTGCGCTTCTCCTGTGGTATTGAAAGGACGAATATCCAATCTCGCAGGAGTTCCCCAGTGAGCCGCACTTTAAACTGCCGTTTTGACAGCCGTCTGTAGACGCCAGATTTCCCCTACTGTTATGGCCTCCTCGGTGTTCGAGAATCCTTTGATTGATTGATTGATTGATGATTGATTGATTGATTGATTGATTGATTGATTGATTGATTGATTGATTGATTGATTGATTGATTGATTGATTGATTGATTGATTGATTGATTGATCGATCGATCGATCGATCGATCGATTGATTGATTGATTTCGGAAACCTTTCGAGAAGTTGGAAGGATTGTATCAAGCACTAGCCAAATATTCACCGGCCCACGGACTGAATGCTGCTTCGTCGCATGGAATGCAAGAACGGAGCCGCGACGAACGCGATAACTCTGCCACCGCTGGCGGAAAGCATCAGCTCCTCTGTGGACTGCCTACCCTGCCGAGACCCCTCTCGCCGGCCATTCTAGGGCGCGGCCATGGTTGGGTCATGAACGATGGGTAGATGGACAGTTTTCGACACGATGGAAACTTGACGCCTGCTCCCCTTCCCGAAGGGGCGATACAAAGAATTATTGTACTTAGTGTTTACCTAGAGGGGCTGACTCAAGGTCTCAAAGGGGTCGGGAAGGCGATAAATGAGGCGACGGCGTCTACACCCTCTTGTGTGCCCCGCGGTACTCGCGAAAGTCCACGGGGACTTGACAGTCTCCTGCAACTGCGACCCGGCCCAGAGGAGGGGATGTTCACTCCTGGAGTAGGTTAATTTATTTATTTATTTATTTATTTATTTTGTAATGAGAAATTGGTGCAACCAGTGGCCAACCCGCCCGTATGGCTGGTTAACAAATCAGGCTGGTCTGGCTCACGAATCATCGCCAGCAGCGGCCGCGAGACGGAAGAAGCAGAAGACGGTCTGTCCGACGGTGTACCGACAGAAGAGCACGCGACGAAATGGCACGCGACAGAATAGCACCGACATAACAGCGCGGCGACAAAAGGGCACGCGTCAAAACAGCACGCGTCAAAACAGCACAGCGACAAGAGCGCACAGCGACAAAACCGCACAAGACAGAACAGCACGGCGCCAAAACAGTACGGCGTCAAAACAGCACGCGACAGAAGAGCACGGCGACAAAACAGCACGGCGACGAAACAGCACGCGACAAAACAGCACACTGCAAGAGATGAGCACTGTAACAGTTGGGTGCGGTGGCGTTGCTAAGTAGTATGGCATAGTGCACTCGCCGGAACGGAATCCAAACTTTGCGGCAAGTAAGCAATAGAATAGCACATTCATTTCAACTTATTTTACAAGACTTATCTGTGCAGGAACATATCAGTACATAGACATTTAGGCACCCGCATATTCCAGTGGAGGGCGATTTCGGTACAGAAAGAGATTTAGGTGTGCCTGTGATAGGCTGAAACAACACAACATAGTGAGCCGTTGCTATCATTTACAGATTTTACTTGTTTGTATTACTTGCTTTTTCACGCATGATTATATGTGCAATTATTTCTATGAAACGACTACTCCAGTAATTGCCTATTACTGTGGTTCCTCGATCCCGTTGTATTGATTGGTTTTTGGTCATGAATTCAGAGATCTATTTTTGTGAAGACGGCATCTGTGCCCTTTTCGTGGTAATTTAACGCAAAACCATGAATCTGCATATTTCGTGAACACTTCTTTCTGTATTAATTTACTGTGAATTATTCCTCGAGCCTCTATTATTTAATTACTTTTCTTATAAATGTTGTTTGAATTTTTCATTTGCTCATTGACGCCATTCTTTTGAAGATTTCGATGTATAGTGACGGTCTTTTTCACTAAAGTGAAGAATGTGAGCTGCCGGGTCACCAATGAGCCACGATCCACAGTAGCTCATATTCGCGGACGCTGCTTTGACGCGCAAGATTGTTGCGGAAATATTTCTTACCCACTAAGAGCTCATGTGTGCTGTTAAACAAATTAAACCCCCATGTATAAATGAGAATTCAGTGGTGTACGACTTCAGTAAGAAGCAAATTATCCGTCAGAATAGTAGCGCTTAAGGATTACACTTCGGCTTTTTCGCTTCCATCATATTCCAGGTGATTTGGGTTGCAGCGGCTCATGATAACCTGAGGCATGCCTATTGCAACTGGCACTTGTTCTTTTTTTACACTTTCGATAAAACAGCAGAAAAATAAATCAGCAGCAAGAGAAGATTTTCTTGTGGGAGCCGAAAGATCGCGGCCGCTGCAAAGCATGCCTCGGTACCCGGTGTAGGTCTTTTCTTGCCTTAATGCTGTTTTTTTTTGTATTCGCAGTGCGGACTCAAAAGAAGCACACAAAAGCTTTCATTTCTTTCAATTTTTTTATGCTTAACACCCAGAACGCTAAATTTGGAATATGGGACGTTCCGCAGTGGAGGACTTCACGCTTCTTCGCGTGCATTTAAACGGCGACACTCCGGCGTTTTCGCTCTTCTCCTTCATTTGAAATGCAACCACCATGTCGGGCATCTAATTCGCTTATTTTGGCTCGGCGGCTCAACGCTATCCGCTCTTTCCAGCCCCTACAGGTGGCGCTGCGGACAACGGCAATAGGAGAAGCGATGGGAGTTTAAAACCGGTAGGCGGAGGGCTAACCCGTTAGGGTAGTTCAGGGTAGGTTTAATTAGTAGAATAAGACAGGCAAGTTGGTTGGTGGCAACGGACGTCCCGATACAGAGGGAGGGCTTCTAATCATCATCATCATAATAATCATCTTAATCATCTGGAGTACCAGACTGTGATCCGGCCTTCATACCAACATGCGCGCCAGCATCAATAGAGGCCCAAAAGCCCGTAGCTCGACTAGAAACAATTACTTCATTAAAGATAAACGCAGGCATATGTTGCTAAATGCGAGAGAACGTTAAATTTGTTTCAGGGTGCCTGGTGCGGTGTAAAAGGAGCCGCGTTATACGCAATCCGCCGTGCATGGCTCCGGCCGCACGGAAGTGGTTCGCAAACAATCCCGCCTTATTGCGCAAAAAACTGCTATAGGATGTGCAACGCTAATCTCGTGGGGTGTTTGCAGTGTACGTCATCGCAGTGTACGTTAAACTTGAGGCGTGTTTGTTTTTTCCTGTGTAACTGCTAAGCAGAAGACCATGCGCACGATGTGCGGGCGATATGGTCCCGGAACAAATGGTTCCGGAGCAAATGGCCCCGGAACTAATAATCCCGGAACAAATTGTGCCGGAAAAATTGTCCCAACTTCAAAGTAGGAAAAAAATTGTCCCACCACTATGCACCTATGCATGAGCGCCTCGTACATAATATATTTGCTAAGGCTGAAATTATTTGAAATAAATGCTGCATGCGAATTTGTCGTCGTACGAGTGTGTTCTCCCGTGCTTCCTTTGCTTGTATCCTTTCGTAAATTCGGAAATAAATTATTATTATTATTATTATTATTATTATTATTATTATTATTATTATATTATTATTATTATTATTATTGTGCGCAGAATACAGAATTGTTACAACCGCTTCTTTGAACGCCTTGACATCTTTCAGAAATCCTTTACAATTTACCGTACAGCGCTGTTGAATACAGTATGTTAAACACCTATGATATGTCTGTCGTTCTTTTTTTTCTGGAATTTGGTTTCTCTGCGGTTGTCTATCCAACTGATAGTTGCCTATTTTTGGAACTGTTAACTGTCATTTGTTTGTTTTATCATTTGTCTCTACACTCTTGCCGTGATTTTTGTTGTATTACTGTCAAACTTTGTTGCTCTGCCTGTCGTGTGGGCTTTACGACAGGCAGACCAACATAGGCATCTTTTTTTCTTAATTTTTTACCTGTACCCAGGCTCCGCCTGTGCTTTATTTCTGTCATCTTCACTACTTCAACTTGTGTGTGTTTTGTCGCTTGTTTGTTTCTTGCTATATGTTTCTTGTATTTTGTTTTCATGTAACTACCCGTGCGCCAGCACTCAGGCCTCTGGCTGTTCCTGGGCACGTAAATAAACATGATTGATGATTGATGATTGATTGATGATTATCATAAAAATTGCAGGGCTACTTAAAAAGGAGCAAACGTTTTACCAAATATCGTCCCTGGCTTTTGCCGCTTTCATTTCAAATATCCCACAAGCTGTAATAATTAAAGGCGTAGTATTTTTCCCAAGAAAGAGTAAGGAAACGTGAAGAGAAACTCAGAGAGAGCAGTTTGCGCCCACTAAAGTGTTTTTATACATGTTAACTTCAAAATATTTACCCATTTAGGCGTTCCGAAAATTCGTGCCCTTGTGTCGCTGTGCTGTTTTGACGCAATACAATACGTTTATTTCATCATCATTACATGATGACAGGGGCCCGCAGTAAAAGCTGCAAAAGCTCAAAAGAAAGCTCCAGTAAATTCTCCAAAAAAACAGCTTGGCTGAAGCTGCTGACCCCTAAATTGGCGAACAGCAAGGATCAAGATGAGAAAAAGAAAATACAACCAAATGTACATAACACCAATACACAGGAACACTGGGATAACATTTCTAAGCCTTGTTACAACCTACTACGGAAAAGAAAAAGAAAAAAAAACATGAAAAAAGAAGATGCACAGTGGAACAAAAAGTTAGGAATAAAAAGCTGCAATGGTTTGTACTTGCCAAAAAAGAACAGAAGACATTCAAACGAAGTACACTTTCCCAAAGTACACTTTGAAGTACACTTTTTCAAAGTACACATATTCAAAGGAAGTACACAAAGGAAGTACACAAAGATATAACATAAATTATGAAAGAAAAAATGATAATAACTCTGTATTTGTGAATCTTTCAAGGGGTGTGTTTTTAGCTGCGAAGCTTTTGAGCAGTCGCGGAAGCTTGTTTTCCAGGGTTTGCGTGCCATAACTTGTTCGGTATGTTTGAACGTTATATGTATCTGTATTTCTTGTTCTGTTTATATGTTTTCGCGGCTCTAGCAAAGCAATCTTACAAAGTAGAAATGTACTATATTTAATTTCACGCTTGAACGAATGACACAGACGATAGTCATATAATTTAGTTACAGGCACAATTTTGTGCTTGGCAAAAAGTTCGGTTGTTGTGTGCCACCGAGGAAGGTTTTCCATTACGCGTAAGAAGCTCTTTTGTAGGACATGCAATTTGTGTAGGTTTTCTTGTGTCGTAGTGCCCCAAACTAAGTGACAGTAGTTTAGGTGAGAATAAAATAAAGACTGGTAGATTAGGATCATCACGTTCGGCGGTAGCATCTCGCGGTTTCTGTAAACAATGCCTATTACCTGCGACAGTTTGCTACCAAGATAGGTTACATGGTCGTCCCAGGACAGTTTTTGATTTATCATAACGCCTAATGTTTTAATCGATGGCACTATTTCTAGGGGAGTACGCTGAAAACATATATCTCTTGTTAATGTGATTTTTTTGTTTTTTCCTCTAAAGAAGACGACTTTCGTTTTTGAACTATTAATCTGTAATGCGTTCTTTCGTGTCCAGTTATCAAATTTGTCTAGTGCGTCATTTGCTTGTTCTGTCAATTCGCCTATATTATCTTCAGCTAGAAATATGCTCGTGTCGTCTGCGTAACATACAATTTTTGCGAAGGGTATAGCATGCACAATATCATTGATAAACATGTTAAAAAGAAACGGGCCCAAAATACTGCCTTGTGGGACGCCACACTGAACAGGCCACGTATCGGATAAGAATCCGTTTACAACAACTGCCTGCCTACGGAATTCAAGATAAGATTTTACAAATGCAGATGCATGTCCATGAAATCCGCAACGATCTTACTTGCGTAGCAACAGTTCATGGTTTATGAGGTCAAAAGCCTTCGTAAAGTCGACATAGATGCCAATAACAATTTTGTTTTTGTCAAGCTTTTTTAGAATGTGTTCTTTTTGCTCCAGTAACGCAAGCTCTGTTGCTTGCGCTATTGGAACAAAAAGAAGCCCACGTTGTGCTGTTTTGACGCTGTGCTGTTCTGTCACGTGCGCTTTTGACGCCGTGCTATTCTGTTGCGTGCTGTTTCGTCGCATGCCCTTTTGACGCCGTGCTGTTATGTCGGTGCTGTTCTGTAGCGTGCTCTTTCGTCGTCTGCTGTTTTGACGGCGCCCTCTCTCCGACATAGCCTGGTCTACTCGTTTCGGTGATTGCGCTTCGCTACCAATAAACACCCTTTCAATTGGTGGAGGGTGCGTGTCCATCGTAAAACCTGGAGCTTCGCAACCGGTGGCTGCCCACCACAATGTCTCACGAACCAGTCCATCAGCCTACTCCGGCGGGCCAGGTGCCACCGATTGTCTGCCCTGGAACCATACGCCCGCGGGACCCCGCTTCGTTCAGCGGGATAGACGATCGTGACGTGGAAGACTGGCTTTCTACCTTTGAGCGGATAAGCACGCACAACAAGTGGGACGACGCCATGAAATTAAACAACGTGGGCTTCTCTTTTACGCATCTCGCCGAACTTTGGTTCAATAACCATCGTCGAGAGATGACTACCTGGGCCGAGTTCAAGGAAAGGTTTATGAAAGCTTTCGGGCGACCCGAAGTGCGCAAGCTTCAAGCAGAACAGCGTTTACGGGTACGGGCTCAGAAAACCGGAGAAGACTTCACGAGCTACATTGAAGATGTAGTGGACCTTTGCAAGTGCGTGGACCCAGCATGTTGGAAACTGAGAAGGTAAAACATATCCTTAAAGGTATCGACGACGACGCATTTCAGATGCTGCTTTCCAAGGATCCGCGGACCGTTGGCGACGTCATCAGTCTCTGCCAAAGTTATGACGAGCTGCGCAAGCAAAGGGCCTTGACTCGGCGTCCACTCGCCCAAAATGAGCCGCTTGCGAGTTTAGCCGTTGACTTCGACGATCCATCTGTGTTGATCCGTATAAAAGAGATTGTCCGCGAAGAGGTTGCTCGACAACTTTGCCATGCCGCTTCAAATACTACTCCGGAGCCGGGCCCTGTGCCTCAGTCTACTCTTCGGCATGTAGTTCAAGAACAGGTGGCGGAAGTGCTGCCTTCTTTTAGCCAGCAAACTCCCGTGGCTGCTCCGATTACTTTCGCCGAAGTCGCGGGACGGCTTGCGCAGACGAGAACGCCATTCCGACTCCCGGCTCCGCCAAGACCTCTTCCTCAGGCTCGGGTTCCGACTCAATCCACGAATCCCTGGCGTACTCCGGACAACCGGCCGATTTGCTTTTCGTGTCACTACCCAGGACATGTCGCACGTTACTGTCGTCGCCGCGTACTGCCTGCCAACGGTCCTCCACCGGAATACCGCTATCCATATTACGGACCCACATACGGTTCCCCCCCGACGCTGCCCCAAACCGCTTCGGACTCGTCCTACGCGCCCCCGGCTTCCGACCGCCAGCCTTTCACCGACCGTCGTTCTCAGTCCCCGCGCCGCCGCTCGCTGTCGCCGATGCGTCGTCGTTCCACTCCTGCCACAGAGGAAAACTGACAGCCGCAGTTCCGGAGGCAAGAACTGCGTCGCCGTCAAAAAGTCCAAGCCCTCCACTGTCTCCCGCAAATGTTATTGACGTGTCAGTCGAAGGTGTCGCGACTGCTGCGCTGGTCGATACTGGAGCAGCAGTTTCCGTGATTCGAGCCGACCTCTGCCGTAAAATTCGTAAAGTTATGACGCCTCTCTCTGGACTATCCTTACGAACCGCCGACTCTCCAACCCGTTCATGCCTTGGCTGCGTGTACGGCACGCGTTTCCATCCAGGGCGTAATGTACGTCATTGAATTCATCGTGCTTCCCAACTGCTCTCATGACGTCATTCTGGGATGGGACTTTTTGTCTCGGCACAACGCTCTTATTGACTGTGCGCGTGCAGAAGTTGAATTTTCTGTTGTACCAGCCGACACCACTGACGATAATTCTGCGTCATCAGCCGCTAAACTGGTCGCAGCCGCAGACACGACCATTCCTCCCCAGTCCGCCGTTGTAGTGCCGCAACTGCCATTTTCACGGCGCTCCAAGGTCTTCCTCCGCCGCAGATGCATACCGCTGCCTTTCGCTGTGCTGAAAATTCATTCTGGCGAAACTGGCATGGCTGTTACCAACCCGTCCGCAAGCCCGTGCTCCTTGCTACGGGGAGAATGTCTCGGCATTGTCGAGCCCGTGGACTCCTGTCGGGTCGTTGACGTCCCAGACAATACGCCTGATCATGACATCGCCACTCTCACCCCTTCGACGACGACACAACTTTCCAACGACGTGTTTCAAGCATCAATCGATGACGCTCTCGAGCCTGCGCATAAATGTCAACTTCTGAAACTCCTGTGCCGTTTCCGTTCGTCGTTCGACTGCGCACAACCCTAGCTTGGCCGTACCTCTGTCGTCACCCATTCCATCGACACTGGATCACATGCGCCGCTGCGGCAGCGACCGTATAGGGTGTCTCCTAGCGAGCGTCAAGTGATCGATGAGCAAGTACGTGACATGCTCCAACGGGACATCATTCGCCCATTGAACAGCCCATGGGCCTCCCCCGTTATTCTCGTAAAAAAGAAGGACGGCTCGATTACATTTTGTGTGGACTATCGGCGCCTAAATGCCATTACGCGCAAGGATGTCTATCCTCTACCACGCATTGATGCCCTCGATTGCTTACAAGGAGCTGAATTCTTTTCGTCCCTGCACTTACGCTCTGGATACTGGCAGGTGCCTGTAGCGGATGCTGATCGCTCGAAAACGGCATTTGTCACCCCGGATGGCCTCTTTGAATTCAATGTCATGCCGTTCGGGCTCTGTAATGCCCCTGCCACCTTCGAGCGGATGATGGACGGTGTGCTACGGGGTTTGAAGTGGGAGACGTGCCTGTGCTATCTAGACGATATCGTTGTGTTTTCCCCTGACTTTGGAACGCACCTTGCACGTCTCCAGCAAGTACTGACCTGTATCGCCTACGCCCAGCTACAACTCAACCTTAAAAAGTGCCACTTTGCAGCGCGTCAGCTCCGCATTTTGGGCCACGTCTTGTCTAAAGATGGAATACTCCCGGACAAAAGCAAGTTTCGTGCTGTGGCCGAGTTCCCGAAGCCGAGCTCTATGATGGCTTTACGAAGTTTCATCGGCCTCTGCTCTTACTTCCGCCGCTTTGTACGGAACGTCGCGTCCATCATATCCCCGCTTACACGGCTTCTCGCTGACGGCCCCGGTGATCTATCGGCCTGGTCGCCAGCGTGCGATGACGCATTTACGACCTTGCGGCGCCTCCTCACTTCACCGCCTATCCTTCGGCACTTCGATCCGGGCGCTCCCACGGAGATCCACACTGACGCCAGTGGAGTTGGCCTCGGCGCGGTGATGGCACCAAGGAAACCTGGGTTTAGCGAGTACGTTGTCGCATATGCGAGTCGCACGTTGACAAAGGCGGAATGCAACTACTCCGTGACGGAAAAAGAGTGTCTGGCCATTGTATGGGCGCTGGGAAAGTTTCGACCCTATTTGTACGGCCGACCTTTCGACGTCGTCACGGACCACCATGCGCTCTGCTGGCTGTCCTCTTTAAAAGACCCATGCGGGCGCCTTGTGCGATGGGCTTTGCGGCTTCAAGAGTTCGACATACGCGTCATTTATCGGTCGGGCCGTAAACACCAAAACGCTGACGCTCTGTCCCGATCGTCGCTTCCTCCTGAGGTTGCCTGTGTTTCGACTAAGGACAACGTTCTTTCTGCTCTCTCCTTAGAAGATTTATGCACTGAGCAACGCAAGGATCCATGGATCTCTTCCATTATTTTCGTCCTCTCTGGACCGTTCCCTCACCAAGGATCCCGTGCCCTTCGCAGACAAGCTCCCCACTTCGCACTGCGTGACGGCCTTCTTTACCGCCGTAACTACGTCGATGAAGGACCTAAATGGCTGCTTGGTATCCCGCGCCATCGCCGTGCCGACATTTGGGCTTCCCTTCATGTCGACCCAACGTGCGGTCACGCGGGTGTCTTGAAGACGTACCATCGGGTCCGTTTGCGCTATTACTGGTGTGGCATGTACAACTTCGTTAGGAAGTACGTCCATTCATGTGCCACGTGCCAGCGAAGCAAGTCTCCTCCCTCTACTTCAGTCGGTCCCTTACAACCGTTACCGTGTCCAGCGAAACCCTTCGACCGTGTTGGCATTGACCTCTATGGACCTCTGCCATGTACGCCCGCTGGCAACCGGTGGATTATTGTCGGTATCGACCACTTGACGCGCTATGCCGAGACTGCTGCATTGCGAACAGCTGCAGCAGGAGACGTCGCTTCTTTTGTTCTCAGTCACTTCATTTTGCGTCATGGAGCGCCTCGCGAGTTTCTTAGTGATCCCGGACGCGTGTTCTTGTCCCAAGTTATTTAAGCACTGCTCAAGGCATGCCGCGTCATGCATCGCACAACTACTGCCTACCATCCACAAACAAACGGCCTGACAGAACGCTTCAATCGCACACTAGGGGACATGCTCGCCAAGTACGTCTCTGCCGATAACCAGAACTGGGACCTCGTACTACTGTATGTCACCTACGCATATAATACCACCACCCAAGCTAGAATGGGTTTCTCTCCCTATTTTCTGCCCTACGGACGTGAGCGCTCATGCACTCTGGACACCATCCTGCCCTACCGGCCCGATCCTTCAGAGTGTACGCTCCTTTGCGATGCCATGAAGAGCGCGGAAGTCTGCCGACAACTGGCGCGACGTTTCACTGCCGAAGAACAGTGGAGACAAAAATCTCGTCATGATGGCGTTGCTGCCGACCCCACCTATATACCTGGCTCCCTGATGTGGCTTTGGGTGCCGTCTGCTGCACCGGGACTATCCAGCAAGCTCCTGTCGAAATATCATGGACCTTACCGCGTCATTGAACGAGTTTCCCCAGTCAATTACGTTGTAGAGCCTATGACCCCTTCAACGGACCTCCAAAGGCGTGGTCGTGAAACTGTGCACGTGCAGCGTTTGAAGTCTTACCACGAACCGATCGTTTCTTTGGCACCATGACGCAACAGCCGGGATGGCCTTCTCTTCTCCGGGGGGGGGGGGGGAATTGTAATGAGAAATTGGTGCAACCACTGGCCAACCCGCCCGCATGGCTGGTTCACAAATCAGGCTGGTCTGGCTCACGAATCATCGCCAGCAGCGGCCGCGAGACGGAAGAAGCAGAAGACGGTCTGTCCGACATAGCCTGGTCTACTCGTTTCGGTGACTGCGCTTCGCTACCAATAAACCCCCTTTCCATTTATTTATTTATTTATTTATTTATTTATTTATTTATTTATTTATTTATTTATTTATTTATTTATTTATTTATTTATTTATTTCGATATCTTCAATGCCCATGGGGCGTTACATATGTTAGTGGGTTTTGGTACAAGTAGTGGGAAAAAAGAACTACACAAAAGGGAAGTTTGCACGGTAAGCAATGCGAAGCCCTAAATCCAAAAATACAAACAACTCAGTGAAAATGTGAGCAAATATATGCAAATACACGGGAAAGACCAAAAAACACCGTAAAGCAAGGGCCAGAGTGCCATAACCTATGGGGAACACACAGAACGAAACTTGTGTGAAATAGCAAAAGAAATTGTCAATGCCAGGATAAAATAACATATACAAACACACAAAGCAATAAGCACATAAGAGGCCACTATTATAGCACGCACATATGTCGTTCAATTCTTGAGCAAAGTGCGAACGCATGGGTGACAGTAGCTGTCACACGCTGCAGGCGGTTCCAATCGTCTGATGTTTTAGGTATGAAAAAATGTAAACGCAGATTTGTACTAGAATGAGGGATCTTCACTTTGAAAGGGTGATCTATGCGCGACGATATTTACGCTGAACCGGAAAGAAGTTCATTTGTTAGTTGTAGATTGAAGTTGTAGATTTCACTAAACAGGTTAAGCAGTGACAGCTTTCGACGGAGGGAAACGGGAGGCAGGTTTAGCGTTCGTTTCATTGAAGATATACTGGCCTGGCGAGCGTAATTAGGTCTTATTAAGGGTTCACTGCGGTTTTGTACGGATTCTAGGGCATTAATAAGGTAGTCGTGCGCTGGGTCTCACACTGAACCCGCATACTCGAGTTTAGAGCGGATTAGTGTCTGGTAAAGAATTAGTTTTAAGTTTGATGGAGACATGAAGAAATTACGTCGCCGCTATCCCAGTGTTCAGCTATCATTGCTGATAATATAATTAAAATGTGTTTCCCAAGAGAAGTTGTTAGATATGTGTACTCCTAGATAATTCTAAGTGGTCGCTATTTGAAATTTGTGCCCCTGAATCGTGTGAAGTGTCGGTAATATTTCACCGAGGTTGGTTCATCCCAAATTTCTCTTCATTTACACATTTGTTAGCATTTAAGCGCACTCACCAGTTATCACACCAATTTGTTACTTCATTAAGGTCAGACTGGAGTGTTGAGTTAGCCTTAGATTAAATCACTCTGTAGAAAATGGCGAGATCTGCAAATAATTAAAAGTAAGATTTAATGGCATTAGGCAGGTCATTGGTGTAAATGAGCAACAAGAATGGGCCGAGCACGGTACGCCGCAGGTGACTGGACAAAAAGATGAATCGTAACCATTGGCTGCAACAAACTATGATCTGTATGATCAGTCGGGTAAAAAGTTTCTAATCCAGGCTAGAATACGGGGGTGGATGTTTAAAAGTAGTTTTTACATAGCAGGTGATAAGAGACGAGGTGATGAGAGACGCTTTCAAAAAGTAAAAAAAATGCAACAAATCAAATGCCATTATGAAGAGCGCTGCGAAGGTCATTTGTGAATGAAATTACCTGAGTTGCACAAGAAAATCATTTTGGAAATCCATGTTCTATGGTGAGAAAATGAGTTATTTTCAAGAAATGTAACCAGTCTTGAGTAACTGATCTGTTAACACTAGTCGATGGTGTGGGACGATAATTAAAAGAGTTTTTAAGTGCGAATGCACTTTATAAGCGACCCTGAATTCCGGTGACCGCCGTCCGTCCACATAGCAACAGCTGCGGGTGCGCGCGCTCCTCGTCTTCCTTGGCAACGGGGGGAGATGGGCGCGCGCTGCCTGGCCGCTGACATGGCACATACCCACGTGGGGGATTTGCCAGGAATCTCCTCGTCTTCCTTGGCAACGGGGGGAGATGGGCGCGCGCTGCCTGGCCGCTGACATGGCACATACCCACGTGGGGGATTGGCCAGGAATCGGGCGTGAGAAGGGCTAATGCACCCGCTTAAAGGAGTACTGACACGAAATTTCAAAGCTGAGATCCGCTCTAGCAATCAAGTACAACGACAACACAAATAGGTGTCTGTGCATGGCACATACCCACGTGGGGGATTGGCCAGGAATCGGGCGTGAGAAGGGCTAATGCACCCGCTTAAAGGAGTACTGACACGAAATTTCAAAGCTGAGATCCGCTCTAGCAATCAAGTACAACGACAACACAAATAGGTGTCTGTGAATAAATGCATCTTTCTTTCTTTGTAGTTGTGTGTGTGTGTGATCTCTCTTTCGCGAACATTACCGAACCGCGCAAATTCAACTCCTGCATTCGCACTTTCACATTCTTCCCCCCGGGGAAATGCGGGGAATTTTTAAATGCAGAGCATTTCTTAGCCTCGCCTCTTCCTGCGTCGGACGGCGTCCAGAGCTCCGCGTCCGCAGCAGGTGCGCGCATGCGTCGTAGTCAGCCCGTTCGCTCGTCACCCCCGGAACGCTGCGTCGCGGTCTCGGCCACGGCCGGGCTGGAGGAGCGGCGCCGCTCCTCCAGTCCGGCCGTGTCTCGGCGTAACGGGTGCGTGATAGCAGCGCGGTGGGGCGTAGAAGAGCGCGCGCTGCTTGCGCATGCGCGCTCTCCCCCCCCCCCCCCCGTACCGCTCTCCCTCTACTGCGCGCGCTGCAAATATAAAGCCGCTAGCTGTCGCTCGTGCTTCAGTCACTGCGTTGCTCCTTCCTTCCTTGGTTGACGCTCGCTCCCACGTTTACTCGTGTCTGCTACTCCAGCATCACGGAAAAGCGATGGAAGCAACACTGCCTTCAACCAGTACAGAGGCCCCAATGCTCTGCATTTACTCGTGTTCCCCTCGCGGGAAGGCGCGGGAATTTTTTTTTTTGCATCACCAGACTTGAAGAATGGTACCGCTTTGCCGATTTTTCAATCGTCAGGTAATGCACCAAAATTACGTGATTGAGTAAAACTTTCTCCAAGAATAGTAGAACAATAAATGCCTGCGTTCTTCAGACATTTTTACTTAATATTGCCGCGAACCATGCATTGGGTTTGTTTATTTGTGTTTTGCTTTTACCGCCCGGCTGCGCCGGTCTGTGTTATCTCCGTGCCAAGGGAAGCGCGTGTTCCATTCTTTCTTTCTGTGCCGCATGTGTTATCTGTTCTGATAGGGAGAGCATTCCGATCTAACGTGAACATCCCGGAATAATCTTCTTGCATCTACAATGTTCTCGATGCGAATCGACGGTTCCAGAACCACGCGCGCCGAAAGATAAAAAGCCTGCAGAGCAGACGCCGGGGCATTCGATTCTGCGATGCTCGCTGACGCAAGTCACTTTGTTGACCGCTGCTTCGCCGCCTCTGTATTCTTTCGAGTTGTTAGGGGAGCACAAGTTCGCTCCAATAAACTTGTTTCTCCTGCAAGACAACTGCGTCGTCCTTGGCTTCGTGACATCTGGTGGAGGTGCTGGGTACGCACCCTTCATGCCCACTACAACCTCGGGAAGCCGCCAAGCCAGTCCAACAAGAGCCAGCCTCCGCCTGCAAGATTTACCACCCGAGTTCGGTTTTGATGCCAGGAGGGCCCAAGAGAAGGAACGTTGCAACCAACACCATGGTACAAGAAACAACGTCGCCAATCATGCTGCAGCAGCCCCGGGAACCGCCATCGTTCCGGGGAGCCCCCGCTGAAGACCCAGAGGAATGGTTGGAGAAGCTGGAGCGCGTGCGGATCTTCAAAAGGTGGGACGATGAAGAAACCTCCCGGCATGTTTTCTTTTACTTGGAGGATGCAGCTCGAACTTGGTTTGAAAACCACGAGAGCGCCTTGACCGACTGGACGCAATTCAAAAGCGAGTTCCTTAAGACCTTCACGACCGTGGTGAGAAAAGAACGAGCTGCGATTTTACTGGAAACTCGAACGCAACACCCTAACGAAGGAGCCGTAATCTTCGTCGAGGAAATGAAGCGACTTTTCCGCCGTGCGGACCCAGGAATGACGGAGGAAAAGAAACTGCGGTTTCTGATGCGAGGTGTGAAGCAAGAGCTCTTCGCGTGCCTTGTTCGCAACCCCCCCAAGACCGTGTCCGAATTCGCGTCTGAGGCCGCCGCCATGGAGAAGACGCTCGAAATCCGAACGAGGCAGTACGACTGCCCAATCAATGCGCTGGTTTCAGAGACGATTGGTGCCAGCGCTATTAGCTCCGACTCACTACGCGACACTATCCGCGCAGTGGTAAGGGAGGAGCTGCGGAAACTTTTCCCGATGACGACACCACAACCTCAAGTCACTTCACTGACCGACGTGATCCGGGAAGAAGTACAGCAGGCTTTGGGAACTTCTGTGCCGTCCGAAGCACCCCGCGAGCCCGAGGCTATGACCTACTCTGCAGCTGTTCGTCGACCCCGCCCTGCTCCAACACGCCGTCAAGAGGCCCCGCCGTACCGCGCCCACTGTCACCCGCCCGACCCCGGTAGCCCAAACGACGACGCCGAGGAAGACGGACGTATGGCGAATTCCCGATAATCGTCCTCTGTGCTACCACTGCGGAGAGTCCGACCACATCTACCGTCGCTGCCCATACAAGAGACTCGGAGAATAATGGGAGAGGCCTTTGCCCTGCAGTGGCCTTAGATAGAATGATGATGATGATGATGATTTCAGTCGGATTTACGCAATGCTCCGGCGCGTGCCATCCAGTGTCTAACGTTGATGCGTATAACGGTGCCATACCGACGTAATATAAATAGCGATATATGTGCAAGTTGATATGGAAGCACAATAAATGCTCCTGTGAAGGCACATTTCACTTTCGTGTTTTACCGATTCCTATGAAAAAGGCATCAACCACTTTTTTGTGGCAATTCTGTGCCGCTCCCAATTTTTGGACAATTATTTATCGTGAAAAGGAGTCTTTTGCGCTTCTCCTGTGGTATTGAAATGACGAATATCCAATCTCGCAGGAGTTCCCCAGTGAGCCGCACTTTAAACTGCCGTTTTGACAGCCGTCTGTAGACGCCAGATTTCCCCTACTGTTATGGCCTCCTCGTTGTTCGAGAATCCTTTGATTGATTGATTGATTGATTGATTGATTGATTGATTGATTGATTGATTGATTGCGGGATTGATATTGATTGATTGATTGTTTGATTTTTGATTGATTGATTTCGGAAACCTTTCGGGAAGTTGGAAGGATTGTATCAAGCACTAGCCAAATATTCACCGGCCCACGGACTGAATGCTGCTTCGTCGCATGGAATGCAAGAACGGAGCCGCGACGAACGCGATAACTCTGCCACCGCTGGCGGAAAGCATCAGCTCCTCTGTGGACTGCCTACCCTGCCGAGACCCCTCTCGCCGGCCATTCTAGGGCGCGGCCATGGTTGGGTCATGAACGATGGGTAGATGGACAGTTTTCGACACGATGGAAACTTGACGCCTGCTCCCCTTCCCGAAGGGGCGATACAAAGAATTATTGTACTTAGTGTTTACCTAGAGGGGCTGACTCAAGGTCTCAAAGGGGTCGGGAAGGCGATAAATGAGGCGACGGCGTCTACACCCTCTTGTGTGCCCCGCGGTACTCGCGAAAGTCCACGGGGACTTGACAGTCTCCTGCAACTGCGACCCGGCCCAGAGGAGGGGATGTTCACTCCTGGAGTAGGTTAATTTATTTATTTATTTATTTATTTATTTATTTTGTAATGAGAAATTGGTGCAACCAGTGGCCAACCCGCCCGTATGGCTGGTTAACAAATCAGGCTGGTCTGGCTCACGAATCATCGCCAGCAGCGGCCGCGAGACGGAAGAAGCAGAAGATTGTCTGTCCGACGGTGTACCGACAGAAGAGCACCCGACGAAATGGCACGCGACAGAATAGCACCGACATAACAGCGCGGCGACAAAAGGGCACGCGTCAAAACAGCACGCGTCAAAACAGCACAGCGACAAGAGCGCACAGCGACAAAACCGCACAAGACAGAACAGCACGGCGCCAAAACAGTACGGCGTCAAAACAGCACGCGACAGAAGAGCACGGCGACAAAACAGCACGGCGACGAAACAGCACGCGACAAAACAGCACACTGCAAGAGATGAGCACTGTAACAGTTGGGTGCGGTGGCGTTGCTAAGGTAGTCTGGCATAGTGCACTCGCCGGAACGGAATCCAAACATGCGGCAAGTAAGGAATAGAATAAGCACATTCATTTCAACTTATTTTTACAAGACTTATCTGTGCAGGAACATATCAGTACATGGACATTTAGGCACCCGCATATTCCAGTGGAGGGCGATTTCGGTACAGGAAGAGATTTAGGTGTGCCTGTGATAGGCTGAAGCAACACAACATAGTGAGCCGTTGCTATCATTTACAGATTTTACTTGTTTGTATTACTTGCTTTTTCACGCATGATTATATGTGCAATTATTTCTATGAAACGACTACTCCAGTAATTGCCTATTAAAGGTGGTTCCTCGATCCCGTTGTATTGATTGGTTTTTGGTCATGATCTCAGGGATCTATGTTAATGAAGACGGCATCTGTGCCTTTTTCGTGGTAATTTAACGCAAAACCATGAATCTGCATATTTCGTGAACACTTTTTTCTGTATTAATTTACTGTGAATTATTCCTCGAGCCTCTATTATTTAATTACTTTTCTTATAAATGTTGTTTGAATTTTTCATTTGCTCATTGACGCCATTCTTTTGAAAATTTCGATGTATAGTGACGGTCTTTTTCACTAAAGTGAAGAATGTAAGCTGCAGGGTCACCAATGAGCCACGATCCACAGTAGCTCATATTCGCGGACGCTGCTTTGACGCGCAAGATTGTTGCGGAAATATTTCTTACCCACTAAGAGCTCATGTGTGCTGTTAAACAAATTAAACCCCCATGTATAAATTAGAATTCAGTGGTGTACGACTTCAGTAAGAAGCAAATTATCCGTCAGAATAGTAGCGCTTAAGGATTACACTTCGGCTTTTTCGCTTCCATCATATTCCAGGTGATTTGGGTTGCAGCGGCTCATGATAACCTGAGGCATGCCTATTGCAACTGGCACTTGTTCTTTTTTTACACTTTCGATAAAACAGCAGAAAAAGAAACAGCAGCAAGAGAAGATTTTCTTGTGGGAGCCGAAAGATCGCGGCCGCTGCAAAGCATGCCTCGGTACCCGGTGTAGGTCTTTTCTTGCCTTAATGCTGTTTTTTTTTGTATTCGCAGTGCGGACTCAAAAGAAGCACACAAAAGCTTTCATTTCTTTCAATTTTTTTATGCTTAACACCCAGAACGCTAAATTTGGAATATGGGACGTTCCGCAGTGGAGGACTTCACGCTTCTTCGCGTGCATTTAAACGGCGACACTCCGGCGTTTTCGCTCTTCTCCTTCATTTGAAATGCAACCACCATGTCGGGCATCTAACTCGCTTATTTTGGCTCGGCGGCTCAACGCTATCCGCTCTTTCCAGCCCCTACAGGTGGCGCTGCGGACAACGGCAATAGGAGAAGCGATGGGATTTAAAACCGGTAGGCGGAGGGCTAACCCGTTAGGGTAATTCAGGGTAGGTTTAATTAGTAGAATAAGACAGGCAAGTTGGTTGGTGGCAACGGACGTCCCGATACAGAGGGAGGGCTTCTAATCATCATCATCATAATAATCATCTTAATCATCTGGAGTACCAGACTGTGATCCGGCCTTCATACCAACATGCGCGCCAGCATCAATAGAGGCCCAAAAGCCCGTAGCTCTACTAGAAACAATTACTTTATTAAAGATAAACGCAGGCATATGTTGCTAAATGCGAGAGAACGTTAAATTTGGTTTCAGGGTGCCTGGTGCGGCGTAAAAGGAGCCGCGTTATACGCAATCCGCTGTGCATGGCTCCGGCCGCACGGAAGTGGTTCGCGAACAATCCCGCCTTATTGCGCAAAAAAACTGCTATAGGATGTGCAACGCTAATCTCGTGGGGTGTTTGCAGTGTACGTCATCGCAGTGTACGTTAAACTTGAGGCGTGTTTGTTTTTTTCCTGTGTAACTGCTAAGCAGAAGACCATACGCACGATGTGCGGGCGATATGGTCCCGGAACAAATGGTTCCGGAGCAAATGGCCCCGGAACTAATAATCCCGGAACAAATTGTGCCGGAAAAATTGTCCCAACTTCAAAGTAGGAAAAAAATTGTCCCACCACTATGCACCTATGCATGAGCGCCTCGTACATAATATATTTGCTAAGGCTGAATTAATTTGAAATAAATGCTGCATGCGAATTTGTCGTCGTACGAGTGTGTTCTCCCGTGCTTCCTTTGCTTGTATCCTTTCGTAAATTCGGAAATAAATTATTATTATTATTATTATATTATTATATATTATTATATTATTATTATTATTATTATTATTGTGCGCAGAATACAGAATTGTTACAACCGCTTCTTTGAACGCCTTGACATCTTTCAGAAATCCTTTACAATTTACCGTACAGCGGTGTTGAATACAGTATGTTAAACACCTATGATATGTCTGTCGTTCTTTTTTCTGGAATTTGGTTTCTCTGCGGTTGTCTATCCAACTGATAGTTGCCTATTTTTGAAACTGTTAACTGTCATTTGTTCGTTTATCATTTGTCTCTACACTCTTGCCGTTTTTTTGTTGTATTACTGTCAAACTTTGTTGCTCTGCCTGTCGTGTGGCCTTTACGACAGGCAGAGCAACATAGGCATCTTTTTTTTAATTTTTTACCTGTACCCAGGCTCCGCCTGTGCTTTATTTCTGTCATCTTTACTACTTCAACTTGTGTGTGTTTTGTCGCTTGTTTGTTTCTTGCTATATGTGTCCTTGTATTTTGTTTTCATGTAACTACCCGTGCGCCAGCACTCAGGCCTCTGGCTGTTCCTGGGCACGTAAATAAACATGATTGATGATTGATGATTGATTTATGATTATCATAAAAATTGCAGGGCTACTTAAAAAGGAACAAAAGTTTTACCAAATGTCGTCCCTGGCTTTTGCCGCTTTCATTTCAAATATCCCACATGCTGTAATAATTAAAGCCGTAGTATTTTTCCCGAGAAAGAGTAAGGAAACGTGAAGAGAAACTCAGAGAGAGCAGTTTGCGCCCACTAAAGTGTTTTTATACATGTTAACTTCAAAATATTTGCCCATTTAGGCGTTCCGAAAATTCGTGCCCTTGTGTCGCTGTGCTGTTTTGACGCAATACAATACGTTTATTTCATCATCATTACATGATGACAGGGGCCCGCAGTAAAAGCTGCAAAAGCTCAAAACAAAGCTCCAGTAAATGCTCCAAAAAAACAGCTTGGCTGAAGCTGCTGACCCCTAACTTGGCGAACAGCAAGGATCAAGATGAGAAAAAGAAAATACAACCAAATGTACAGAACACCAATACACAGGAACACTGGGATAACATTTCTAAGCCTTGTTACAACCTACTACGGAAAAGAAAAAGAAAAAAAAAAAAAACATGAAAAAAGAAGATGCACAGTGGAACACAAAGTTAGGAATAAAATGCTGCAATGGTTTGTATTTGCAAAAAAAGAACAGAAGACATTCAAACGAAGTACACTTTTCCAAAGTACACTTTGGAAAAGTACACTTTGGAAGTACGCAGTCCGGGATTGGCCAGGAATCGGGCGTGAGAAGGGCTAATGCACCCGCTTAAAGGAGTACTGACACGAAATTTCAAAGCTGAGATCCGCTCTAGCAATCAAGTACAACGACAACACAAATAGGTGTCTGTGCATGGCACATACCCACGTGGGGGATTGGCCAGGAATCGGGCGTGGCGTGAGAAGGGCTAATGCACCCGCTTAAAGGAGTACTGACACGAAATTTCAAAGCTGAGATCCGCTCTAGCAATCAAGTACAACGACAACACAAATAGGTGTCTGTGAATAAATGCATCTTTCTTTCTTTGTAGTTGTGTGTGTGTGTGATCTCTCTTTCGCGAAAATTACCGAACCACGCAAATTCAACTCCTGCATTCGCACTTTCACATTCTTCCCCTCGGGGAAATGCGGGGAATTTTTAAATGCAGAGCATTTCTTATCCTCGCCTCTTCCTGCGTCGGACGGCGTCCTGAGCTCCGCGTCCGCAGCAGGTGCGCGCATGCGTCGTAGTCAGCCCGTTCGCTCGTCACCCCCGGAACGCTCCGTCGCGGTCTCGGCCACGGCCGGGCTGGAGGAGCGGCGCCGCTCCTCCAGTCCGGCCGTGTCTCGGCGTAACGGGTGCGTGATAGCAGCGCGGTGGGGCGTAGAAGAGCGCGCGCTGCTTGCGCATGCGCGCTCTCCCCCCCCCCCCCCCCGTACCGCTCTCCCTCTACTGCGCGCGCTGCAAATATAAAGCCGCTAGCGAACGCTCGTGCTTCAGTCACTGCGTTGCTCCTTCCTTCCTTGGTTGACGCTCGCTCCCACGTTTACTCGTGCCTGCTACTCCAGCATCACGGAAAAAGCGACGGAAGCAACACTGCCTTCAACCAGCAACACTGCCTTCACAGAGGCCCCAATACAGCTCTGCCCAATTTACTCGTGCATTTACTCGTGTTCCCCTCGCGGGAGGCGCCGGAGGCGCGGGATTTTTTTTTGCATCACCAGACTTGAAGAATGGTACCGCTTTGCCGATTTTTCAATCGTCAGGTAATGCACCAAAATTACGTGATTGAGTAAAAATTTCTCCAAGAATAGAATTGTAGAACAATAAATGCCTGCGTTCTTCAGACATTTTTACTTAATATTGCCGCGAACCATGAACCATGGGTTGTTTATTTGGTTTTGCTTTTACCGCCCGGCTGCGCCGGTTTGTTATCTCCGTGCCAAGGGAAGCGCGTTTTGTTCCATTCTTTCTTTCTGCCCGGCTGCCGCCCGTGTGTTATCTCCGTGCCATAGGGAAGCGCGTGTTCTAATCTTAACGTCTTTCTAACCGCCTGTGTTATCTCTTCTAGCGACATAATCTTCTTGCTCTTTATACTCTCTACGACATTCTCGATGCCGCCAAGCCAGTCCAACAAGAGCCAGCCTCCAGAACCACGCGCGCCGAAAGATAAAAAGCCTGCAGAGCAGACGCCGGGGCATTTACCACCCGATTCTGTTCGGTTTGCTAGGCACGTCACTTTGCCCAAGAGCTGCTTCGCCGCCTCTGTATTCTTTCGGAACGTTGTTAGGGGAGCAACCAACACCATGCTCCAATAAACTTGTTTCTCCTGAAACAACGACAACTGCGTCGTCCTTGGCTTCGTGACATCATGGTGGAGGTGCTGGGTACCCCGCACCCTTCATGCCCACTACAACCTCGAACCGCCATCGTTCCGCGCCAAGCCCCCGTCCAACAAGAGCCAGCCTCCGCCTGCAAGATTTACCACCCGTTCGGTTTGAGCCAGAAGGGCCCAAGAGAAGGAACGCTGCAACCAACACCATGGTACAAGAAACAACGTGCCAATCTTCAAAAGCTGGCAGCCCGGGAACCGCCATCGTTCCGGGAGCCCCCGCTGAGAAACCTCCCGATGTTTTCTTTTACTTGGAGGATGGAGCTCGAACTTGGTTGAAAACCACGAGCGCGTGCGGATCTTCAACAGGTGGGACCGACTGAAGAAACGCAATTCAAAAGCGAGTTTTTCTTAAGACTTGGAGGATGCAGCGACCGTGAACTTGGTTTGAAAACCACGAGAGCGCCTTGCCGACTGGACGCAATTCAAAAGCGAGTTCTTAAGACCTTCACGACCGTGGTGAGAAAAGAACGAGCTCGATTTTACGGAAACAACGAACCCGAACACCCGAAGGAGCGAAGGAGCGTAATCTTCGTAATCGAGGAAATGAAGCGTCTTTTCCGCCGTGCGGAGGAAATGAAGCCTTTTCAGGAATGACGGAGGAAAAGAAACCGCGGTGCGGACCCAGGAATGACGGAGGAAAAGAAACGAGGTGCGGTGAAGCTGATGCGAGGTGTGAAGCAAGAGCTCTCGCGTGCCTTGTTCGCAACCCCAAGACCCAAGTGTCCGAATTCGCGTCTGAGGCCGCCGCCATTCGCGTCTGAGGCCGCCGCCAAGACGCTGAAATCCGAACGAGGCAGTACGCTCGAAATCCGCCCAGGCATACGACCGCCCAATCAATGCGCTGGTTTCGGAGACGATTGGTGCCAGCGCTATTAGCTCCGACTCACTACGCGACTATCCGCGCAGTGGTAAGGGAGGAGCTGCGGAACTTCCGCGCAGTTCCCGGTAAGACACCACAACCTCAAGGAGCTGCGGAAACTCACTTTCCCGACCGACACCACAACCTCAAGTCACTTCACTGGGAAGAAGTACAGCAGGCTTCCGGGAAGAAGTACAGGGCTTTGGGAACTTCTGTGCCGTCCGAAGCACCCGCGAGCCCGAGGCTATGACCTACTCTGCGGCTGTTCGTCGACCCCGCCCTGCTCCAACACGCCGTCAAGAGGCCCCGCCGTACCGCCGCCCACTGTCACCCGCCCGACCCCCGGTAGCCAGAAACGAGACGCCGAGGAAGACGGACGTATGGCGAATTCCCGATAATCGTCCTCTGTGCTACCACTGCGGAGAGGCCGACCACATCTACCGTCGCTGCCCATGCAAGAGACTCGGACTGCGTGGTTTCTCCGTCGACGCACCTCACCCTCTTCCTGGCCAACGATCACGTGAGATCGACGAGTATCTATCGGAAACCAGCCGTGGCCCATCCCGTTTCAACCGCTCGCCATCGCCCTACCCGTACCAATCGCCGAACCGCCGTAGCAATGCTGACTTCGCCCGTGGAAGGTCCCCCAGCCCACGCGAGGGGAAACTAAAAGCAGCAACTTCTGGAGGAGGTAAAGTTGCACGATCGCGGAAAAATGAAAACCCTCCAACGACGCAACGACTCGTGGAAAACAGTGACTCACAACATGCCCTCATCCCGACGACCCGACTCAGACCTGACGAGACTCCCGTACACGACGACAGCTATACGCCACGACGCGTACCCGACCGGACCGAGACGTCCGCTGAGGAGACGATGACAACGACGACGCACAGTGCCCAACCGTCAACACGCACAAGCCGAGATGCGACGCCCCGACGCACCCGGAACTCGAGGAAGGTGGCATCCGACGTCAAGGTGTCCATCGACGGCTTTGATGTAGTCGCCCTCGTAGACACGGGAGCCGACTACTCAGTAATGAGCGGACCATTTGCGTCTAAGCTGAAGAAGGTTATGACCAGATGGGCCCGTCCGCACATACGCACAGCAGGAGGCCACCTCGTGACGCCAAGTGGAACGTGCACATCGCGCGTCACCATAGACGGCACGACGTACCCTGCGGTGTTCGTTGTTTTGCCCAACTGCTCCCGCGACGTAATTCTCGGAATGGACTTTTTGACGGACAACGGCGCAATAATCGATCTGCAGACCAAGTCGATAACTTTTTCCTCCGATCACTCCATGACGCCGGAACCAAACCCCGAACACCGTGCAGCTGTAAGGATCGCCGATGATCATGTCACCCTGCCACCCCGCGCAAGTTTGATGATCACCGTCTACTGTGAAGGTGCTGCTCCTGACGTTGACGCTATCGTGGAGAGTGACCAAAGGTTGCTTCTCGACCGCGGTGTGTCTGTCGCAAGAGGCATTGCGCGCTTCAAGGAACACCAATCCCACATTTTGGTTACTAATTTCACCGAGGAGTACCAGCATTTAAACAAGGGCGCGGCAATTGCATTCCTCGAAGAAACGCAAAGAAGCAAGTGACGTGATCGCGGTCGCCGACTTTGAAACGCACCCCCGTAGAAACCTTCAAGCTCCCGCAGCCCTTCGACGTGAATCCGGCGCTACCGCAAGAACACCGGAACAAATTATTGGGCTTTGCTGCGTCGCTATAGGCGAATGTTTTCGTCGAGCGCAAAACTACGTCAGACCCCTCTAGCGAAGCACCGAATAATAACCGAAGATGGAGCCCCGACCTACCCGACAGTCACCGTACCGCGTCTCTTCACACGAACGGGAAGCCATCCGGACTCAAGTCGATGACATGCTCAGCGACGACATTATACAGCCATCGAAAAGCCCCTGGGCTTTGCCCGTCGTACTCGTAAAGAAAAAAGACGGCACATTAAGGTTTTGTGTTGACTACCGGCGACTGAACTAAATCACGAAAAAGGACGTGTACCCCCTCCCCCGAATCGACGACGCCCTCGACCACCTCTGCCACGCGAAGTACTTCTCATCGATGGACCTGAAGACCGGCTACTGGCAAATTGAAGTGGACGAGAGAGACCGAGAGAAGACTGCATTTATAACCCCAGACAGCCTATACGAGTTCAAGGTGATGCCGTTTGGGCTGTGCACAGCACCAGCGACGTTTCAAAGAGTCATGGACACTGTGCTAGGTGGCCTTAAGTGGCACACGTGCCTGGTATACCTCGACGACGTAGTGGTATTCGCCCGGACTTTCGACGAACACCTTGAAAGGTTGGAGTCTGTACTCGAGGCCATTCGTACGTCGGGGTTGACGCTGAAGCCTGAAAAGTGCCGTTTCGCATACGAGGAACTCAAGTTCTTGGGCCACATCGTCAACGCCGCGGGAGTCCTACCTGACCCGGCAAAAACTTCAGCTATCGCGAACTTCCCTAGGCCGGAAAGACAAGAAGGGCGTGCGAAGATTTCTCGGGCTGTGCGCATACTACCGGCGCTTCGTCGCAAACTTCGCACGCATTGCAGAGCCACTCACGCGCTTGACGAAAGACAGCACCCCTTTCAGCTGGGAAAACGACCAAGAAAAAGCATTCTCCGAGCTGCAAAAACGCCTGCAAAGCCCGCCCGTGCTCGCTCATTTCGACGAAAATGCTACGAAACGGAAATGCACACGGACGCCAGTGATATAGGCTTGGGTGCCGTCCTTGTCCAAAGCAAAGCGGCTGCGAAAGGTATTCGCCTATGCCAGCCGTGGTCTGTCAAAGGAGGAGAAAAACTATTCTGCCTCTGAGAAAGAGTTGCCTGGCTATTATATGGGCGATTTCAAAATTTCGCCATATGTGTATGGAAGGCATTCAAGGTTGTAACAGACCACCATGCGCTCTGTTGGCTCGCCAATTTGAAGGACCCCTCTGGCCGTCTTGGGCGGTGGAGCTTGCGCCTGCAGGAGTTCGACGTTACAGTCGTTTATAAATCCGGCAGGAAACACTCCGACGCCGACTGCCTGTACCGCGCCCCCCGTCGACCCACCACCACAAGACTCTGATGAAGGACAGCGCGTTCTTCGGGATCTTGACGGAGAGCGACCTAGCCGCCCAGCAGCGTGCCGACCCCGACTTACGCGTCATAATCGAGTACCTCGAGGGATGCAACGTTGCCGTTCCTAGGACCTTCAAACGCAGCTTACCAGCATTCAGCCTGAGAAACTCCGTCCTCGTGAAGAAGAATTTCAGCCCCGGAACAAGAGCGAATTACCTTCTCGTCATCCCCGCGGACCTTCGTGACGAAATTTGGAAGCGTGCCACGACGACCCGTCTTCCGGACATCTCGGCACAGCCCGCCCCTATTGGAAAAATCAAGGCGAGGTACTACTGGCCCGGCCTTACCTCTGACGTCACACACTACGTCCGCAGCTGCCGTGACTGCCAGCGACGAAAAACGCCGCCGACAAGACCCGCCGGACTTCTGCAACCGATCGCCGTCCCATCGAGACCATTTTCAACAGATTGGAATGGACCTTTTAGGCCCGTTCCCTACGTCACGATCACAGAACAAGGGATTGTCGTAGCGACAGACTACATGACACGCTACGCAGAGACCGCCGCTCTTCCGAGGGGGACTGCACAAGAAGTGGCAAAGTTCTTTATAAGCCAAGTTGTGCTGCGACATGGAGCCCCGGAAGTACTAATCACAGACGCGGAACGGCATTTACTGCGGAAGCTGATGCAAGGAGTATTACGCTACAGCAACACGGATCACCGAAGAACGACGGCGTACCACCCCCAAACGAACGGACTAACAGAACGTCTGAACAAGACAATCGCAGATATGCTGTCAATGTACGTTGACGTTGAACATAAGACTTGGGACGAAGTGCTCCCGTATGTCACGTTTGCGTACAACACGGCTATCCAGGAGACGACGCAGCTGACGCCGTTCGAGCTTGTCTACGGTAGAAGGCCGAATACGATGCTCGACGCCATGCTTCCGCACGTAGAAGACGACGACCTCAATGCCGACGTCCACGGATATCTTCAACGTGCGGAGGAGGCCCGCCAGCTCGCTCGAGTTCGTATAACGGACCAGCAGCTGGTGGATGCGGGCCGCTACAACCTCCGACGCCGAGACGCCGAGTACCAACCAGGGGATCGTGTGTGGGTTTGGACTCCCATCCGACGACGCGGGACTCAGTTGAGAAGCTCCTCCGACGCTATTTCGGACCCTACCAGATTCTACGACCGTGTTGGCCAACTTACCTACGAAGTGATCCCTGATGGTGACTCCGGCACATCACGACAACGCAGGCGGCCTGAAGTCGTCCACGTGGTTCGCCTAAAACCTTTCTACGGACGATGACGAACTTTTATTTTCATTTGTTCGGACTGTCGCTTATGTTAGCATCGGGTCGATGCACTCTTAGAGGGGGGGTAATGCCGCGAACCATACATTGGGTTGTTTAATTTGTGTTTTGCTTTTACCGCCCGGCTGCGCCGGTCTGCGTTATCTCTGCGCCAAGGGAATCGCGTGTTCCATTCTTTCTTTTTGTGCCGCATGTGTTATCTGTTGTGATAGGGAGAGCATTCCGATCTAACGTGAACAGCCCAGAATAATCTTCTTGGATCTACTATGTTCTCGATGCGAATCGACGTTTCGAGAACCACGCGCGCCGAAAGATAAAAAGCCTGCAGTGCGGACGCCGGGGCATTCGATTCGACGACACTCGCCTGTGCAAGTCACTTTGTTGACCGCTGCTTCGCCGCCTCTGCATTCTTTTGAGTTGATAGGGGAGCACAAGTTCGCTCCAATAAACGTATTTCTCATTCAAGACAACTGCTTCGTCTTGTCTTCGTGACAATATGCTCATAATTTAACTAGCTGCATCTACAACACAATGGATAAGGATGATGAGGTTGACCGGTCCCGTTATATGAAAGTATTTGTTCAATAACGTTGCTTACTGATTACACCAACAATACGGGAAAAGTAAACTTAAAGGCAGCTACCGGTTAGCGCTCAAATTCAGGTTTGCAACGTTGAATTACTGAGCTGCCGGCCAAAGCTTGCAAATGAGCGTTAGAGCGAAAGACGTATAAGTTCTGAGAATTCCTCTGATGCCCTTTGCTGCCGGGTCAGGCAAAAAAGCGGGCTTCTCTGAAAACTGCCCTCACAGCGTATAAGCAGATGAGAAATAACTTTCGCGGCCCAATGTAGGTGTGGACAGGGTCCGACAGTGTGTTTAGGAAAAACGAGCGCTACCAACGAGGACAGAAAAAACGAAGAACGATGAGACAGAGCAACGAGACGAGAACGACCGAGAACGACAGAAATGTGCTGGCAGCTACGGAAACCCGCACTGCTCTTCCCGCAGAGCCCACCTTGAGATTAGTATTTGAGAAAGCGACCCACGTCGGACCGCAGGATGCACAGAAAGGAAATTCCGGGAAGTGATAAAAAGGCAGAGGGGACACCACTGCTTCCTGTTGTATTTTTTCTTTTGTGTTTGGCAGACTAGTTTGGCGATGGGTAGAGAGGAAAGCTTTCGTTTGAAAAGAATGGTCAGGCGTTCTGCGCTGCATTAATGTCCGTGCGCGCAGCTATGATAGGACAGACACTTTTCCGTGAGATTCTGAGAACAGGTATAGTTTTTCGGATGAAGAAAACAAAATATTAGCGATGTTGCATTTACCAAATAAAAATAAATTACCAGCGAACAACTTGGAAAAGGTCGAAAGATGGGCACGGTTTCCGCACTATTTGCTACGCGATGGACCTCCTTATACTAGCATGTACTCAGTCAGCCACATTTCGTCTCCTTGCTCGTGTGCGCGTGCTGCATGAAACGTGTTGCCTGGTGCACTGGCGTTGCTAAGTGAGTCGCTCACTGACAACACTGCTGTCAGTGAGCAGTGCAGCATCCCTGTCTCTGACAGTGATGCTGTACTGCTGGAAGTTACAGTGCACGCACGCAGTTCGTCACGTTGCGGTCTGTCGCCGATCTGTCGGGAATGGGTCGACATGAGTGCCAGGTCCTTTTGTATTGCACGCGTCGTGTTAAGAAACGACAGGAATTTCGTCATTGTGGCGCATAATTTCGTCGCGTGCCGTATGGACAATACCTGAGTGAGGCCGCCGGAACGTGGACGGCCACCGATCAGAGGTTCTTTAGTGTGTCGTTTTAAACTACGCCATTGATAATTTTTAGTGAAAACGTATTTTCCGCACGTAATTAGGCTCCGCGTTATTTATAGTGCTTTTCACTCATGCGTATTTCTAACCAAAGCAACTTATTTGTGCGTCGCGTCCACATATTTGGCTATCTTTGGTTGTTTCCTTTATTAACTACCCTGATTGTGCTCGGTATACATTGTAATTCTTGCGCTTAGATTTCATGTGTGACTACGCTGTTTACTTTTTTTTGCTTCTTTTCGTCTTCCGACTTAAACTTGTATTGCGAACCTCGTTGCCATTACTTGTTCTGCTGTGTTTTATGGCTCGCCAATTTGTTCTTTATAATCGCAAAGCTTCACTTTTTCAACCCCCTTACTGAATTCCCTGCAAGGAGCCTGTAAAATATTTAAAATAAACTGCGATATTGAATAACCATACGCCTATATATTGTTCCTTTCGACACAGTTTCTAAGCAAGAAATTTATGTTCCTGTATGTGAGTAACAATCTACCTGCACACCTGAAGTGCAGTGGTGGTGGTGGAAAAACGTTATTCATCCAAAGCTCTATAGAAAGAGGCGCCGGCTGGGAGCACCGGCACAATACAGTACCCTAGTCGACGGCCAGGATCCCGTGGTCCCTAGCGGCGAGTTCGGCCAGCTGGATTACGCACTCTTGCACTTTTGGGTCGGAGCTGAGCAGCGTAGCCTCCCATTGCTCTAGAGTGGTAAGAGGCAGGGACAGAGTAGCATGGAGAGGGGCTTTTGAGGGGCACGCGCACACAATGTGGTGGAGGGAAGCAAAGGCGCTCCGCACCATGTGGACGTGTGGCAGTATCGCTTGGGGAAGTGAAGGGTGGCACAATGCGGATGCGGGAAGGTGTTAGTTTGCAGCCGACGCCACTGAACAGACTGCCTGCGCTTAAGGTGGAAAAAAACAAGGGGGAGCGGGGCCGGGGAAGTGCGTCCGACTAAGGCGGTATTGCTGCGGAATGTCCCTATACATATCCAGCCGATCCTTCTCTCCCACCCGAGGTGGAGAGGCAGCATCTCAGGCATCCCGGCAACAGAAATCTCGGGCTACCTTGTTAGCCAGCTCGTTACCCGGAAGGGACGAATGGGCGGGTGTCCATATCAGGCGGGTGCATTGTGCAGGCGAAATCAATTCGGTGCGTCTGCAGGATGCGTGCGGTGATGTGGGATACCAGCCCCGTGGCGAAGTTCGAAGAGCCATCTGCAAGTCGGAGGTTTTTGCAGTGGCCGGGGTAGCCTTGTAAGGCCAGGCGATGGCGACTTCTTCACACAACTTTAGGGTTGAGGCATGGAGACCGAGCACGAAGCACAGAGTGCCCTCGGGAGGTGACGACTACGGCGACGCAGGCTGCACGGTCGGGATATTCCGCTGCGTCGACGTACAAGGTAGTGGGGTGCGAAGCATGGACCTTGTGTAATGCCTTGGACCGGGCAAGGCGGCGTTCTTGATGGAATACAGGATTCTTGTTCAGTGGGATTGGGGGCCACTACTGTAGCGGGATCGGAGAGTGTCGCTCGAACTCACCATATCTCTGTGCTGCGTAGCAAATGTCCAGAAGCTTCTGAAGCCCATTACCTTACTTAAGACCGACGTGGAAAGTGCCATATGTGTTGCACCCATAACGAGCACCTAAATCCCAGTTAGGACATGTCTACACTTAGTCCGGTTGCACCTGAAAAAAATACGTCTGGGAGCGTTCTTTGGATTCTTTTTATCTCCAGATAATCTGCAGCCAGCAGTGTTCTATGTGTATAATATACGTAGTCCGGTGTGCGTTTTAGATTCCTCACTGTATTTCGCCTCAGGACTATCCGCCACTCAATTTTAACTTAAAAAAATGAATTGTAACTTAATGCAACCAAAACGTTCCATATTTCGAGGTTCAACTGGAACGCGTTCCTTTCGCAATAAAGGAACTTGTAACGGGAACTCGTTTTCAAATTGGGAAGGAACGAGGAATGAGCTTTCTTTCCTTGTTTTAGAGGAAACGTGTAGAACACTGGTAACCACGACATCTACCTCACATGTATCAATGAACGAGTATAGATCATCACGCCTATTTACGACACTGAGAACATTTGAGAGCAAGCAACTGATTTCACTGATGACTTCGGGGTTCCGTGTGTAGCTGTGCGTTCTGTGGAAGCAGCGGTTGTGTACAGGGGCATCATCCTTATGAACATTAATTTCGCACACACTGTTAGAAGGCTGTAGATAAATGTAACATTTCTTGTTGATGAAGACTGTTGTAGCCAATTTAAAACGGCTGTCGGCTAGCCTTACCGAATGAAATCAGCTTTCTTTCGCAACTTCTTACTTGCAATGCAGAAATCTTCGGTTAATCTTACGTTAGAAGGCTTCTGTTTTGACCCTGATGAAACTACCTAGTCTTTTATCTTGTAATTTAAACATTTAACTATAACTGGCCTATCCTTTCCAAACTTTCCATCCCATAGGCGCGCTCGATTGCCCCTTCGGAAAGTGGCGTTTCTAGGATAGAAATTACTTCGCTAATTTTATTTTCTGGTTTGACCCCAGAACTCAGTTTGACTATCGGGTTTTCACGACGTAAGCTATCTTTGAATTCGTCAAGGCAACACGTAATATAATCCCTTTCACAGCGTACTGCTTCAGGGACACGTAACCAGAAATGCCGGGCGCAGGGCATCCTTCAGACGCCGCGCGTTTTTTTTTTCTACTGCTAGTCTTTCGCCATGTTCCTAATTTGTTTTTCAAGGTTTAACTGAATTTGCTTCACTTCGTTCAGTTGCGAAAGCACATCAACGTGATGTTTATCGATTTTGCCGTTTTAGCGACTTTAGCAGAGACAGAAAGTCGATATTCTCACTCGGTTCCTCAGGGGGACAGTTCAAGTAACTTCATTAAGAGTCCCAGGATTTGCCTCGATTGTCCCCACATAAGAGTAACAGCTTGATAACAAAAATGCACTCACCAACATGTCACATACAGTTCCAGGGCTTGTGAGAAGCAGCAAGTTGACATTGCTAGAGCATTTAGCAAAAAAAGAAGGTCGAGGGACCAACCTGCGAAAGCACAGCAAAACTTTAGGCAACCACTGGCAAAGCTGTCCCAGGCCTACTTAAGAAGTCAGCCGCCGGGCTGCCCATATATGGGGCATCGAAGCAATGATGTCGACGGGGGTTGTAAGGGAACAGCCACAGAAGGCAGGAAGGTCGTCATAGAAGTAAGCAGGCGGCGCCGGGCATTGCTCCTCAGTCACTTGCGCACGAAGTTAAGAGCACGAAGAACCCAGGGGCGTAGCGCGGCACCTTGATAACGCTGGGAACGTGCCGTTGATTGACAAGACCTGTGCAAAGCGTAATAAAACTTGAGGCGACTTCATGGCAGCTGCCCTCCACAGCCCACTGATGTTTGGCGGAAGATAGGCTCTTCTCTCCAATGACCTGTATGTTTGTATCAGCACCAAGGATCTGTATGTCATTATGGTATCTCTCGATTTGCCACGAAGCACAGGCAGCTTGGGGGATTGTGGTTTCTTTCAGCACTTGCTGCAGATATTGTTTATTATGTTGGTGGGAGAAAGCAGAGGGCTTCATGATGGGCTGGCAAGTGTAGCGAACGGCATCGGTGAGTACTTGACAGATGATGCACGCAGACGCAGATATTTATTTGAAATTATTCGGATAGTGAAATCTTTTAGTTACCTTTTACAGATATCGTTCGGTCAAAAAAGATGCTAACCATTTTGAACACCATCAGTTTAATTACGTAGCTAAGATTCCGCAGCCACGTATCTAGCGAGAATCAGCGGGGTACGTAGAAACACGTCAGCGCGGAAGGCGTTCTAACACATTTCCTCCTTCCGATTCTTCCATGGCTTACGTTAACTACCTCCTTACACTAAAGTCCCCTGGTGAGATGATTGACACCTAGTGCTGTAACAAGACCGCCTTCGTGCCTGGGCAATAAAACGGCCGCTTCCTAGAAAACCTTGAATCCCATTACTTATGGCCACTCGTGTTTCAGCTGCAGCCTCCCGTTCTACGTCATGAACGAAACCACCGGCATCGATTGTTCGTGCACACGGGCACCAGGGACAGCGAGTTTCCTGCCCGCTGTAACTTCGCCGCAAACGTGACGTACGACCGCAGAGTTATTTCCTGTGCAGAAGCCCGCTGAGGCCAATGTCGAGGCACGCCATTCTAAATGAACGGCGTAAAATCTGCTTCCACAGCCATTGAGATACACAGCGTTAGTAGTAGCTCTCACAGGTATGCACAGCACTACAGGGACGCATTACACAGCATCTAGCATACACATTCTGTTTGTTTTTTTTTCTCTCTGTGAGTCCTGTGATGTTGTTATGGAAATATTATCACAAATAAAAAAAAGTTATCCACGCAGTTATACCAGGAGCTTCCGCAAACATTTTCGCTTAGTAACAAATAGTCAACACTGCGCGCTCCAAAGTAGCCGGTATTATAGGTGCATGCATAATTTTGCCTCTCTTATTTGATAGTGCTTATAAAGTAACTTCGTGCTTATTTTAGGGCCTCAATTCTTGTATATAACTCTTAATACAGAACAGCTTTTATTTTGTGTCTCTTGCCATAGAAAGAAAAATCAGAATCCCTATCAAGAACATCTAAAATGCCAAGTATGAACGGGCACCCATTACAGCCATATGCCATAAGATAGGTTACGTGTTCTGGAATACGATGAAAGAGAGTCCGCAAAACCAAAAGCAAGGCAAGAGGTTGGGCGTCTAAGTTTTTAGGATTTTGCACTCTGCCGTTAGTATAAAGGCTGGCATCGTTGAAATACAAAAAAAAATAACTGGTTGGAAATACAAAAAAAAATATTATTGTATTGGAATCGCAGTTTGTCACGCATATTATTAAGGTCAGGCAGCGCATGTTCTTGCATGATGAAGTAATTTGAATATCTAGCTTTTAGTAGTAGTGTAAAACCTGTCCAGAAAAAGTTTATTCCCTCAGATGTCGTTTCATTGGGAAATATGGAATGCGGGGTCGTATCGACCATTTTACGAACCTGGGGTGCCCTCCACAGTAGTTTGCAGAAGTCACGGGGTCCACAAAAGAGAGAACGCCGTTTAATAATGCTGGCGATGGTTGCACAGAAAATGCTTGACATGGTTCGGCTGATTGGGGGGACATGGTATTTAGGTAGTAGGGACTGCGAAACCGGGAAACAGAAGGAAAGAAAACTGATTGTTTTGGATGCCCCCAGCATTCTCCCCTAAAATTTTGGTTTTGTATTAGAAATGGTATTTAAGGAGACGGCATTCAGAGGGGCAAAGTTATGTTATCTTTGTTTTAGTTTCGGTAATACAGAAAGGGGAAGTGTGGTTAGAATTGTTCTATGTTGCTTCTCATGACTAGAAGCAATCAACAGTATACACATACGTATACAGCTGATCTGCGAATAACTTTGAAAGGAAAAACAATTGAGCCACCCACAGATATATCGGAGTATTATATTTATTTCAGTTACCCTATATTACCTGCGGACATTACACAGGCGCAGAACAACAGAGCGGCACAATGCATTATGCTTGCACTACTAACTTCGCCAGCGTATTTCGACAAGAGGAGTTTTATGGGACTGTCCAAAGCTGCATATGAATCGGCGAAGTGCACCCCACTGTAAGCTTACCCGATGTATGGCAAGCAGGGGTTCGTGCGTGGTGCCCCATTGAGGTGTTCCGTCTGTGGCACTGCTTAACCTGCTTATCGTATATGGGTCACCTTTATGAGCGCTGATCACCGTGAATGTTGTGTGAAGAGGAAATTGGTGGTGGAGTTTTGTGCCAGGTGAATTGGCAGCGAGCCGCGAGCTTTTAGGATCTAAACGATAGGCACTAAGACCTCCATGTAGATACAGGGCGGCAGTGCACGTGTCTTTAATGGCGCCTCAGGAGAAGGTAAAGCAGCTCGAGCGCAAGTCGCCCATTTGATGTCCGGTACCAATCACGGTCATGTTTTCGGGGAAAGACGACGACAATTCCACAACAATTGTACTGCTAGTGCATGATGCCATTTGACCTTGTGGCTGGCGGAAGGTTTGTCTTTGGCCTGCACCCGCATTGCATCATCTGTTCAGTCTTTGTAAAACGAGTATTGTAAGCTTGGAGCCGCACAGCTCCCCTCCGTGCAGCTACTGCCAAGCGCCCTGATGTAGTCAGTTCAAACAATTAAAACCTGACAGTAACCATGATTTTTGGGACAGCCAAGAACAAAGCCCAAGTACGGGAAGCTTCATCATATTTTTGACTTCTAAACATTTATGGTCGGTGCCCATTTTTAATTGTTCTCGGCGGTTTCCCGACGAGGTGGGCATCCGTCCCACTCTTGACGTGAACGTAGCCAGCTGGTTCAGAAATAGCAGATCACATTCATTTCTACGCGAGCAGAAAGTTGCCACTCACCGTTCACCCGCATGTTCAGTGTCCCAACTGCCAAGCACCCCCCGATAGCAAAACTGTTGACCCATTTGACAGTCCTGCGCCAGGCTCAAAAACTCCTCCATAATGCGACCTCTGGTCACGCGGACGGGAAAAAAGCAGCATTATCACCGCTGGGACATTGAAGTCGCGAGTTGTAGACAACTGTTTACTCATAGACGAACTGGATTTTGTTGACCGATAAATTTTGACTGGTTCATATACTCCCGCGTGAAGACGGATGTTGCAAAAGGAGCCGCACACTTTCCAACGCTGTATACTAAACACTGGCCTCTCACTGATTTCGTCTGTAGTCCGCCCAAAACGACCCTACAGGAAAGCCAACTTTCTTTGGCGATTATGTTGATCATAGGTGAATTGAAACAAAAAATAAATCACTTGCAGTGGTTCACCCCCGTCCCTCGCGTTATGAAGCCAAAGTCCAACCGACTGGGCCGTTACGGCACGCTCGAAGCAGTTTGAATTTGGCGAGGTTCCATCGCTGTTCAAAAGACGACAGGAAAATGCAACCCTTCGTTTAACGATGAACATGGATGACCGCTACGAAAAGGCATGGAATGCCCGTATCAGTGGCGATCGGACCTGCACCACAACGCCTTACCATGCATATAAGGTATACGAATCGCGTTACGACCCGAACGGGGAAACATAACTAAATAGGGTCCGCTTGCTTCTGGATGGTTCGTTTGGTGTTGAGCTTGATTTTGGAAATCTTCATGTTTCCCCATTGTTGTCGTTTCGGAAAGAGAATAGTTGACTTTGCTTTCGGATTTCTTTGTTTGAATTGACCACTACTTGGCCAAAAATTCAGACAGCGCGGTATTCTTCGGCCATTCTAGCGAGTGGATATTGACAAAGACGGATGTCCTCCTTTGCGAATGTTCATCATCATCCACAGGAGACTGTTACATTGAATCCAACATCTTGATAAGTTTCGACCGCTAAACCTTTACTTTTATTTATATTGGTGATCGAAACCCAGGGCAAGCGACATCCAGAAGACAGCCGCAACAAGCAAATCTTGCTTATTCTCGGCCCGCTTTTGGCCCGAGTTCCCTGAATAGCAGATTCCGGGAACATCGCGCGAATCTGAAAAGAAGAAACGAGCAAGGCTCAATACTGCAGTGCCCTTTCAGCCCATGAGACTCGCATGCGTGAGTGCAAAGCTTGGCTGTTTGAGGGCGCCGGCATTTATATTGTGAATCCGTCCTACTGTACGTCCACTTATGTCTCTACTGCACTGCCCCATATAGACACTCATAGAAACAAAGCCGATGGTCTGGTGGGTGATTGGCACTCGTGATCGGCACTGTAGAAATCCTACCATCATCCGGAAGCGCAGAAGCTCGCCATTTATGAGCTCACTGCTTTGATTATTATTTAAAACGGCATAAAGGTTTCCCTCGCCACAGATTAACCTAGTAGTGCAAAATGCCGTGCACATTGCCAACCTCGAGGCAGAGATTTTAAAGCAACGCGAATGATGTAAAAGTTATGCCGGTAATGAAGTTCACCGTAGCGGGCAAATCCGTTGTTTTATCAAACTGAATTTTGTGTTGAGCTCCAACAGCACCACAGAATAATGCAATAAATGTTGAAGAATACGGAAACCGCGGAGGATAGATCAATTTTATAACTATAAAAGTCACGGTACTCTTACAACACAAGAAATGAAGTTTTCATGACATACTTTTATTCAAAACG
>JABSTR010002713.1:0-41631 GCA_013339765.2 Haemaphysalis longicornis
TTTATTATTCGTCTTAGCCTCATTGGCTTTTGCTCGGATGGTGTTGATTGCTTCGCCTCTGAATCCAGGTTCTCCGTTAATGGTACTATACCATTTAGTTATGATTGATGGACATGGCAAGGCACATTCAATGTCTCTCTGATATAGTTATACGCTTTTGTCGAGTAAAACTGTTGTGTGACTGCAAGCATACGCAGTGCAGGAGAATATTTGTCTCGGCTTAGCTTAGCAGACGACTTGTCGCCTTCACTGGATGTTTGCTGCGCAAAACGTCATAATTTCCAAGGGAATCTCCTTGAAGCACTTTCGAGCATTGCCAAGGTGTCTTCTGAATAAGCTGCTTGTGATTGAGGTCATCAATTATTTCATTAAATGAATTGACCTTCCTCCTTAACCGACGTTCTCATTCAAGGCTCTTTTCACTGTAGCTGCTGAATCTGTGAAAGCATCCGGATTCCTCTTCAGTGTTTTTGGCGTGTCAAGGACCGCATATTTGTCCTCGGCGACCTGAAAACAAAACACTGCAAGTTCAAGCTGTTGAAAGGGACCATTTCACAAAAACCACGCATGCTAAACATGGCAGTCTTTGTCAAGCAGGCTGCATCTGTCGTACTTCTGGGTTTAACGCAAAAATAAGCAACCAGGTGCACAGTTTGGAGTTTCCAAATTAACTTTGTCTTTTTCATCTACTGGTGCACTGAAAAATGCCACCTCAGACAGGAATTTTATTTTTTCCCTCGATTAGAAAAATTGGTGCTGCAGCCATGAATAAAACAAATGTTCTGCTCAGCTGCATGCTTAAGGTACTGGGCAAGCATAGCATGACTCACTGATTCTTGCCGCCATATTTATGTCCATATAAATCGGGGAGACGTTCTGAGCGCTGTACCAAAGTGCATTTTGTACAAACAGCAAAAAATAGTAAACTTTATTGTTAGGTTAAAGTTTAGGTCAATTGTTAGGTTAAAGAAAAGAAGCTGCAGATTGTTTCCTGATTGACGTAGCCGAGCTCTGCGAGCTCTCTATCTGCAGGTTATCTTTCAGGCAGGCGTTCGTATGTCTATGGTTTTCCATGTTCGTAAATTTCATTTTCGTACGTTTACGTGCGAAATGTTAAGTTTAGAAAAGAGTCGTGTAAACTTATACTTTTTTTGCTGTACCGTCGTATCGGTCCCGTAGTTTTGACTTTGTGCTGTAGACTGTAACCAAAGGGATGCGTTGCCTCGGTTACCTCGTACGGCAGTTGTAGCTGAGTAGCTTTGACAAAAAGTCATGGGAAAAAGGGGAATGCCTTTTGAGTTCCTGTTGGCTTCTTTGCTCATTTGCATCATCTGCCTCATAGAGCTCCTATAGCACGAATCACGCAAATTGCGTAACTCAATAGACAAACAGAGGAAGAAAAACAGACAATGCGCGCTTAAGGACTTCAGGATTCTTTTGCACTGTAGTTGTTTTAATAACACCGGAAGTGAGGCCTGATTTTGAACTTGTGCCACGAACTGAGCGCCTCGAATCGTTCCAAAGGGTGTAATATTTTAGCATCAGGTTTCTTTTGTTTTGTTCTGTTGTCAGGGTCTGGCGGCCAGAAGGGTGTTCAGAGGCGCTTTCCGCTTCGAGAGTGGTTCGAATAATTTTGTCCTGTGGAGTTCGTCATTTCTGCAGGAGCCTTATGGTCGTGCCTTCTGTGGGTTCATGAGGACACCAGATAAAGAAGTAGCACTTCGGAGAACTCCGCCTCGAGCCTGGATGGACCTGTGACCACCTGCATGATTTCAGGTGACCGATTTCATGCATTGTCTGGCGGCGGAAGGGCTGTTGCGATGCTGTTACGCAAAACGTCTTCTTCTGCGCTCGGGCGAACCACCAAAAACCTGCTGTCGGTCTTCCCTAATCGACGTTCGACGACCCGGCGTGTCCACAGTGGTGAACTATGCTGCTACTTGACAATACCCCTTTCAGCGACCTCGTGGCCCCTCAAGCGCCAACCGGCCAGTGGCGGTGCTGACAATAGCATTGCTTGGCGCCCCGCACTGCGAGCTTCGGCGGCGTGCCTACGCATTATTGTCATTCGTGTCTGACGACGCTGGAGTGTCTTCGACGAGCCACCCGATCGAATATTACGGCAGAGGAATGCAAACGTTTTCCCGGTGGTGCAACATCACCAGGACAAAGGGGGCTCCGACCCCAGGTGAATTGCCACGGCGGAGGCAAGGCTCTCACCTGCGCAAGAGAGGACCGTGTCTCTCGCGTGTGTGTGTGTGTGTGTGTGTGTGTGTGTGTGTGTGTGTGTGTGTGTGTGTGTGTGTGTGTGTGCGCGTGTGCGTGTGTGTGTGCGTGTGCGTGTGCGTGTGCGCGTGTGTGTGTGCGTGTGCGTGTGTGCGTGGTGTGTGTGTGTGTGTCTGTTTGTGTGGCGGTGCTATTATCAGCGCCATGAAACAAAAGGATCGGCCAACCAAAAGATAAAACATTTGTGGTTTGCAAACGATGTCCACGGGGAGCGATGCAGAAACATCCCCCTCGCGAGGGGCGCGATCAAATGCAGAGCATTTCCGGGGCGCACGACGTTAAGTAGTTTGCGTTACGTTAATGTTGTTGCACTTGTGGCAACAGCTGACGAGAGAGCGCGGCGATGAGTGCGTTCCAGCCTCGCCCTCCCACGCCCGCCTTTATCACGCCACGATCGCGCCACGCGCGCGCGATGCTGACGTCACAATCACGCCACAGATGTTGTTGATCCCGCGACGCGCGCGCCCCCGCCTGTTGGGCGCGAACCGACCGCGGAGAGAGCGCGCGATGCGAGCGGAGAGTAGGCGAGGAGGAGCGGGGCTGACGAGAAGCGCGGCGATGAGTGCGTTCCAGCCTCGCCGACAACAGCCTTTATCACGCCACGATCGCGCCGAGAGGGCGCACCTGCGAGCGATGCGGACAACTACGGACGCCAAGAACGGGTGACATCGTGATTTAAAGAAATGCTTTGCATTTAAAAATCCATCACGAGATAGCTTCGCGTTCACCCACCGTCGTCATCTTTCCGTAGGGGAACCGCTGAAGAAGAAGGAAAAAGACAAAGCTGCGAAGACGAGGGCGTGTACGTTGCTCTCAGCCGGTGCACCAATGTCAACACCTTTACGAAAGCTCGCTCCGTTCTACCACAGTCACTCGACTTTCTAGCCAGGAACCGATGACGCAACGAGACTAAAGCCGAGAGCAACGCAGGCGAACGTACGTGATGACGAGCCGGCACCACATTCAACAACCTGCCACGAGAAGTGACGCGAGTGCTCCGCAGAGACAACATCGACAAGAACATGATGGACGAGTTTCGGCGCCTCAGAACCAGCGCCTACTCACCGTCACACAACAGTACTTGCGTAACTTTGCCACCGGTGTGGACCCGGACGCGGAATTTCCTCTGGCGCTACTTAACACCAGATGACTCAACATAACGGCAACACAATCGAACCTCACCGGACACCCATGATGCTTCTCATCCTCATCAGGGTTCCCAACGGGAAGATGGTGCAATTTTTTTTAACCTCGGGCGTCACCCGGCTGTGTTATCAGTGTTTCAAGCAAAGTTTATCTTTGCTTTTTTTGAACGCCGCTCAGGCTATTTTATACAGAAAGGGAGAGTGCTTGGCCATGACGTCACTTGCATAGAATAATATTCTCTGGTGTTCATTTTCTCGTTGTAACTCCACGTTTCGAGAAACGATCGCTCCGAAAGATAAATACTCCCAGGGCAGCCGCCGCGGTATTCGATTGACTGACGCCTGTCTGCGCACGTAACTTCATTGACCGCTTCTACTTAGCTTGTATTTTCTCCGTGTGTTTGTGGAGCATACGTTCACTTCAATAAACAGTTGTTTCTTGAAGAAAACCTGCGTCGTCTTGGGCTTCGTGGCAATACGGCTGTTCTTTTTTGTGTGTGAATTACTAAATGCATTTTTGCAGCGCCAATCGGACGGGACAAAGCGAAAATAAAACACAGGAAACGTGGTTCTCGTATGTTTTCTTCTTGCTTTGTCCCGTCCTGTTTACGCGCAAAGATGTACCAACTCCCGTGTTTTTCTGCATTTCTACCGCTGGTATGTCAATGATTTTTTTTGTCAATCAATTTGTTGACGCGTCCTATTTTTGTAAATTATATCCAAGTCGGCTTCTCGTTCTGTGCACAAGTAACTGTAGTCCCACTGTGCTCGGAATGAAATCCTCTGTAAGGATTGCTGCCTTTGGCTTTCCCTTCCCTTTTTCTGTATTGGGACTCTTCTGTATAAACAAGCAAACAAATCATCATAACCATCCGCCTGATCCTGTCCACTGCATGATGAAGGCCTCTCTTAAAGATCTCCAGCCGCGTCTATCGAGTGCTAATTGAGTCCACCCTTTGCACCCCTCCTTCACAATTTCCGTATATAGTCTTGGCCGACCCCTATTGAGTTTACGGCCTATTGGTAGCGGAGCCGCTAAATGGATTATCTACCTGTCATCTTCACGCTCATGAAAAGTCCCGACAATGGCCATTTTCTTCTCTAAATTTCTGGTAGCTGGGTTACCACCGTAAACCGCGTTTAAATTTTATTTATTTATGTATGCATTTGTTTCACATGTAGCAAGTGGGTAAATGAAAAGAATAAAAATGGGAATGGGAATTTAGCGTGCTAACCCTGTGACCCGAGCGTTTCCAGCTGAAAAACAAATTGACGTATGTTGTGGAATTCCTTTAAGGTGTTACACGCAAAAATTGGCGATAATTACCATAATTATTTTTAAGGGTTTACCAACAGCGCTATGCCTTATGGGGTGACCAACTTAGTACATAATAAATATGATTCATTTAAACAGACTACCCAGAAGTAAAGGTAGTAAAGTCAACATGGTGAAATACAAATGTGAAAAATATACAAAAGTGGAGCCTGAACAAATAAACAAAAAAACAAAGAATATATTTACTGAGACACATGAGGTCGGAAGTGCAGAGGGGGAACGCCAAGTGCGATCCCTCTACAGCAGTCGTATTTGAGACACACTTTTTAAGGAGCGGCTAAATAAAACCGGGTCATGAAAAAAATGTCGATAGAATAAAACAAATATGTTAAATCCACACTGGCTTCGGATAGCTACTACGCTCAATTTTCTTCTACATAAAAATAGATATGCGGGTGAGTAGCCAGCTTGGCACTCTATGATAAAATGACCCGTAAGACAAGGACAGTGAAATTTACAGTGAATACAGTTGAAAATAAAAATTGGGTCACGCCTGGAGCACCTGGATCGAGATTCAGGTGTTTCACAAGTTCTAGCGCACGTATGTCTCAGTGATTAATAACGACGAAATGCAATTCTTGAGAAAGCTGTAACAGAACGCTCGCTGACATCCTCTGTGCATCTTTCTATGCCCTCGTCTTATTTTTGCTATAAATGTACTCGAACAAATACCGCCATGCCCAGCTTTCTTCCTTAACTTGTGAAATGATAGCGAAGTGATCTGCAGTCGCAGGAACGACGAAGGGCTCCACCAATTCCAGATTGCACTGGCAAAGTCTACCTTAAGTAAAATGAAAAATGAAACTGCGGTACAGTGTGACAAAGATTGGCGGCTCACTGAATTCACTGGTCCCCCTGGATAGCACGCCAGGCGTACAGAGACAAGGGTTGGTCAGACAGTTTACGTGGGAGTTAAAAATAATTTTTATAACCAGCATTATACCCGAATCCCGCGCTACAGTAGGGCTTTTTAATGCTGTATTCGGGTGGGCGCTCTTATACTCCAACTCGGAGTACGCCGATTCGCCGCTTCCCCCAATCCGAGCAAGAGTGACCGCTCCCCAACCGAACGCGTACCCGATCTTGGAGCAGCACGCGACCGTGGCGCCGCGGCGCGGCCAACACGGCAACTGCAAACAGCCAGGCACGTCCAAGAATTCTAACAAATGGCAGCATTCAGATCGGAAGCGTTAGCTCCAACCCAAAGTTGCGAACGTATTCCTGCACTTTGAACACAGGAAGCGGTGCGGCGAACAGTTCGGCGAACTTTGTCGCGTAAACGTGCGAGTCGTCGTCGTCGTCTGAGCTGCTGTCCTCCTCGGCGTCGATTTCGAGCTGCAGAAGCAGCGGAGACGGTTTCCCTACACTCAATAGGCGTCTCCGTTTCGACATGACGCGGAGATGCCTTCAGTAATAGCAGGAGAAGCAAAAACGTCAAAATACTCCCACAACAAACCGCTGGCTAGGCCTCCGCGAACGCCACCGACTGGGCAGGCGAGCGGGGCGAGCCACGGCGGCCTGGTCACGTGACCCGATCGCCTCCAGATTTCGGCGGCGCTCCCACTTCGGAGTCAGAGCAGTCGGAGGCGCTCGGAGTGGAGGACGACGCTCTGAGACGACCAACCGAACATACGTCGAGCGCTCGATTTCGACCACCCGAACACGGAGTCGCTTTCCGGAGTGCTCCAGAGCGCTCTAAAACGACCACCCGAATACAGCATAAGAGTTCGCCATGGACAGAGTGCCTAAAAATCAGTAGAGAAATCTTGAGAGCATATGATATAACATTAGTTTTGGAGAGCTTTCGCATTAAATAGTTACTGTCACACCAAGCAATAATATCATTGGTGTTATCTTGCAACAGGAAGCGATCATCTGGCGAAGAAACCGTGCAACAGAGCTTCGGCGTACAAAGAGAGCGAAGAGTGCATAATAGCGAGTTTGATGCCATTGACAAAACTGTGCTTGGCATGTCTATTTTTAGGCTTTCTGACCGTATCGGGCTCAGTATATATTTTTCTTTCTGTAGTAATCACGCACTCCTGTTATTGCCGAAATGGCGGCTTCAGTGCGCACAAATAAAAAAACGAATAAAACCGCCTATCCTGCTTAACTCTTAAACACATTCGAAAAGTTTTATTGATTCGTGTTCAATTTTGTAAATTCGATACATTATTTTTACATCTAGTTGCCGAAACAAGCAGTGTTTGCGATGTACACAAGTAGTTGCTGCTTTTTCCATAGTCCCAACAAAAAGGAAATGAAACAAAATTTAGTTGTAAATCAGTAATGGTTTCTTTTTATACAGACCGCAAAAATGACTTTAATATTTCTGAAAGCTGGCGCTTCTTCTACACGGAAAGCAACTGTACCGTTGTAGAACTATTGTCCCCCTCACCCAAGGAACAGGGTAAGCTACACCAATTACTTGAAATAATAAACATGCATGAGAATATTACATTTTAGAATCAGAACAGGTGATTGAAACTTGTAAACTGAGCAAGGCAACAAATCCTAACCATCAATATTCAAATCTGAATAGAGACTTGCTAATTGGCCCGATATCCAGTGTAAGTAAACTCGATTGCGATGGAACATTTACTAAACCCGAGAAAAAGCACTGTGGCAAACGTGCAACATCTTATGATTGGCGCCGGTGGGTCGACTTGCCTTCCCAAGCATCTGCATTCACGGCGCAGCGACGACGTCACCCGTACTCCTGAATCGGTACTCTTTTGGTCTAGTCTTTAGTGTCTGCATTACTGTGTGTTCGAATACATGCTAACTCAGTTTCCACTCGTGGTGTCGAACTGTAATTGGAACCAAACCGAAAACCGGAATCAAACCCGTATTTTTGCCTGCAACTGGAAGCTAACCGAACCCGTATTGTTTCCACCACTTTGGAACTGAACCCGAACCGTAACAAATCGAAGAACAGTTCCGAACCGGTTCTGGTAACGGTGAGAGTGAACGAAATTTTGCAGCACTCGCCTCTCAACCTATCTGAGAATTTCGGTGCACTCGAATATGCCGGAAATATTTGCCATAACATGTCCTTCTTTGTGCAAGTATTGCGCTGCTATAGCGTTTCTAGCATTGTCATCACGCACTAAAACTAGTAAAAAGTTGTCTAATGCTTATTTTGTATTCATCAAAGGGTTTTCGAAACGTATTCGTATTGGGTAATACTGTAGGAGACAACTTAACTGAAAGAAAAGAACAGCGATCAATTGGTTATACGACTGAAAACCGATAGCGTTCTTCAATACCTTCTCTCCTTTGGGCTACCGTTATGCAGCCTTAACTGCCAGTAAGTGCCACCAGTAAGTGCCACCAGCAACTGCCACCAGTAAATGCGTAAATGCAATCCGTAAATGCGTAAATGCGCAAATGCGCAAATGCGCAAATGCCGAAATGCAACCAGAAAATGCAACCAGTAACTACCACTACCCCTGCTTCTGAATTCACTAAGCTAGTATCTTTACAAGAACCAAATCGCTCTCACCTGTCGCTGAAGTGTCATTAGCAAGTGGCTATCGTTTTTTCCTATAGCTAGTGAATCATTAGAGCCCGTCTGTTAGCAGATGGAAGGTGGCAAGAATGAAGCCCCTCTAAACGCCGCCTGCGACGCTGGACAGGTGGGGGTTGACACCGACGCCGGGAAGTTTTCGACGTTTAGCACTGCTAATGCTTCGGCGTTAAAGGTGAAACGCCCTCGATACTATAGGCACATAAAAACTGCAGCAGTCCAACCAAGTCTTTTTTCATCAGGAGAGCATTGCTTGCCTGATAGAGTGAAATACGTGCGTGAGCCCGCGTGTGGGCATTCGCGTGTGTGTGTGTGCATGTCTGTCGTGCTTGAGAGTGTTTGTGTGTGTGCGCCGTGCGAGTGTGTGTCTGTGTGTGCGGGTACGTGTCATGTGTGTGCATGTGTGCGTGCGCGGATGTGTACGTGTGTGTGTGTGTCTGCGTTTGCATGTGTGCGCATGCGTGTGCGCTGTGCCTGTGTGTGTGCTTGTGCGGGTGTGCGGGTGTGGGTGTGTGTGCGTGTGTGTGCAACTTTGTATGCGTGCCAGCGTGTGTGAGCGTGTATGTGGCGTCATTTCGTAGTACAAAAAATATGGCGGACGAGCAGCGCTTCTGCTGTCCAGGAAAGTTGCCTGTGCGCCAAAGAGGCTGCCCAAGGATGCATTATTCGGACGCGATATGTGGCCCGTCACTGGTCGGCGATGGGAGTGGAGCACAAGGCCCTGCGGGGGCGGCTACGTAGAGCCATTTTTGTTGTTTTCAACAAGGGAGCAAATGCGGTACTATGGTCCAGTGCAATGGTCTTCTCGAGAGCAGCCAGGCTGGCTTTAGGGAGGGGAGATCCACCAACGATGAAGTGGTTGCGCTGGAATACTACATAAAATATGCTTTCTTTTACAAATAGTTCTGCATTACAATCCTCTTTATTTGGCAAAGGCCTACGACACGGCCTGATCCTATGGCATCCTGAGTGACCTGAAGTCATTTCGTGTTTCGAGCAATATGCTTAACACCATTTCTAGCTACATTTCTCAACACATTTTCCGTGTAAGTATTGGTAACGCGCTTCCCAATGTGCATGTTCAGGAGAATGGCGAGCCTCAAGGTGGTGTCTTGAGCTGCACACTATTCATTGTTAAGATAAACTCGCTCCGGAAGGCATGGCTACCAACCATTTCCTCTTCCGTTTAGGTAGATGATATTCAAATAGCTTTTAAATCATGTAATACGTCAATCTGTGAACGTCAAGTCCAGCTCGGCGTGAACAAACTTGCGCTTGGCGGACACAAACGTTTTTAAGCTGAACCCTGAACAAAGTCCTCCGTTGTGTTCACCCGTGCGCGCGGGATCTATCTGGACCCTGACATTAATATAAACGGCGTGTCGATTCCTGTTAAAAACGAGCACAAGTTTCTAGGCCTAATATTCAATAACTAACATTTCTTCCACATTTGAAGCAGCTTTAGGAAAAATGTCTAAAATTTATGAACATTCTTAACGTTGCCTCACACCAATCCCACGGTGCAAACAAGCAGCTCCTCCTGCGTCTTTTTACTGCATTGGTAGGATCTCGCTTGGACTACGGCAGTGTGGTGTATGGGTCGGCAACGAAAATTTGCACTAAAACTGTTTGACCTGGTTCTGCATTTGTGGCTTCGCCTTGCTTGTGGCGCCTTTCGCTCTCGCCCACTTGAAAGCCTATCTGCAGAGTGTCACAAATGGTCCCTATATCAGCAGAGGATATACACTGACTTGTTGTATGCCTCTAAAATCATGTCTATGACAAATCATAATTTTAATTCTTCCATTCATGATGCATAACAGCAGCTCACAGCATCCTCACAGAAGCTTTTTTTAAACCGTTCATCTATTTCCACGCCATTCCCTCTCAAATTGACAGCAGAAGCTTCTGAGCTAGCAGTGTAATTTTCATACATCCACAAGACACCCATCATTGAGTTTATTGCATCATGGCAACTGCGGACGGTTTTTTGTGACCTGTCCTTTTTGCAATTCGACAAAAACAGGGCACCAAGGGTAGCCATTATGCAGCATTTTCTCCTCCTGCAGGAGAAGCACCGGTGTGGACAGTTTTACTGCGACGCATCAAAGACAGCTGAGGCTGTGTCTTGTGCTGCGCACGGACCGAACTTGAGCGTGGGTAAAAGAATGAACTCCCTCAACAGCATTTTTACGGCTGAAGCACATGGCATTTTACTTGTTTTGCATCGCACTGTCCAACATCGAACTTTAAAGTCTATAATTTTTTCGGGTTCTCTTAGCGTTGTACGTGCACTTTTGTCGCGAAAACGTTCAAGAAATTATGTAATCAATCTTTTTTTACGACCCTTATGTAGGCATACGCTTCAAGTCTTCAAATAACAATATGTTGGGTTCTTGGCCACTGTGGGATAGCCGGGAACGAAACCGCAGAACAAGTGGCCACTGCTGCTACACTCTTTAATACAGTGGACATAGCAACAGTGCCGTACACTGACATGAAACAACACATCAGACACCAACTTCGCAACACATGGCAAATACACTGGAGTGAACACACAGATAACAAGTAAACATAATAAAACCACACTTGGGACCATACACCACTGACACATGCAACAGATACACAGAAGTTGCCCTTGCTAGGCTACGGATAGGGCGCATACATGCACACACTCGCTTCTGCTCACGGGATCTTCAAGATCTGTGTGTAGCAGGTGTGGAGAGGCCCTATCCGTAGTTCACATACTGATTCAATGCAAGGTACTTGACACAACACGATGCCAAGACTTCCCACGACTATACAGACCACACACCCCAACACCCAGCGTTTTTTCGGTCTGACCATCCCATGTTTTCTGTCAAGCACGTTTTAAATATTTCGCAGAAGTTAAATTTTTAGACCTAATTTCATACCACGCATGATCACTCCCTGCCTTAACACCAGCCCTCCTTATTGTCGTTTTCTGATTTTACTTTTAGGGGCGAAGCTCTTTAGGGCTGGTCTGTCCATCCTCGACGTATGTATGTAGCCACCTCTAGTTTCGTTCTTGGATTGTTTACTAGAGGCGTGGCTACCTCTAGTTTAGTTCTTGGATTGTTTACTAGATGGCGGTACTTGTATATGATGAAAAGATGCGCTTGGATTGTTTACTAGATGGCGTGGCTACCTCTAGTTTAGTTCTTGGATTGTTTACTAGATGGCGGGGAGCATTGTATAAAATCCGTTCGCTGTTGGCGCGCGCTCGGAGTCGCCCGATGGAAGGCTGCCGATGTGCGACCCGCGAGGCAGAAGCGCTCCGTAAAGCTGCGGGACGCCGCCGCCAAGATCCTGCCGTACGAGAGCGGGAGGCCGAAGCGTGTCGTCTGGCTGCGCGACGACGCCGCCAAGATCCCAGCGTTCGAGAACGAGAGGCCCAAGCGTCACGGCAACGGCGCGAGGACCCTGCCGTTCGCGAAGCGGCACGGCTGCGGCGCGAAGAGGATCTCCAAAACGTCAGAGAACGGGAAGCGGCGAGAAAGCGCGCGTATCGGCAGGCAGACCCCGATGCAGTGAGAGCTCGTGAGGCGTCTGCAAAACGCATCAGGCGAGCTCAGCCCAAGGTGCCGACGCGCGGTTTAAGCGAGACTTTCTAGACGTTACGTTCGGACACAGATGTAGTGGGCGAACTTTCACTGAAGAGTCACGGTTTTACCGATGATTTCCCGTCAGGAGCTTCGCCCACTCATCATCATTCACCCCTGGATATGCTGTCAATTTTTTTTTTCTTGCTGACTGTTTTTAGTGTTTACTTTTCACTCCTTATATAAACAGTGTTTTGGCACTCTTTGCCCCACTTGGCCTTGCGCCATTAACATCCAACTATCATCATCATGCTCTTCTGTTGAACGGACTGTAGAACATCGCAGCCGTGGCCTCCCCCTCTGGACAAGTGCTACTGACAGCATCCTGCGTAGCTCGTTCCGTTCGGTCGCCATTGCCAAGAGTCTGCTGTTTCTCCCCGTCAGTGCGGTCACCTCTCAACGCTCCTCGTACTGCACGTGTGGTACAAGCCTACCCTACTCCGGCACTGAGCTCCATCCCCATTTCTAGTCCTCCACAGACCTCCTCTGGCAGCCGGTTTCACTTTCCCCGCGCGCGGTCGCTCACTGGCGCTCTTATTACAACGATGCTGTATATGTCTATTGCACCTCGCCCCTGCCCCCTGGATCTCCATCCGATCTCTTGACACCACTTCTTCGCCCCTCAGCGCCCCTGTCGAACGCCTTTTTCACAAGTTTTATACACTTCGACACCACCGATGCCTCTTTCACAGGTTCCGCAATGTCGCTCGCGTACCTCAAATTTACATCAGAAGGAACGTAGTTTAAACTGAGAGGCCATAGGTTTTCGCAATACAGCGCTCTGTAAACGTCACTAGCGCCGTTATAAGCAGTTGCACTTTTAGCTTCCTATGGGATGAACGCGTGTCATTCGATCACAGGAAGAAGAGCGAGAGTTGAAGCAGCGTCGGCGTATTCAGAATCACCAAACGGCGCGAGAACAACGGGAAGCCGCTGCCGCGGAACGTACAGCTGCCGCCGTCGCCACCTGAAGTTCCACCTCGTTGAGTAGCTGCGAATCCCTTCTGGATGGACAGCCATTTGGCCGCTTGGAACGTCGTCGTAAACCAATAATTCTTGTTCAGCTTGGAGGGATTTCGGAGTGACATTTTCTTCGGCATCTTTTACGTCTTAACGGGCGCACATCTGCCTTTGCTACTTCATGCGTGCAGGGTGCGGGTTAGATGGAGGGAGGAAGGCTTGCACACGCAGCTAGTTTTCATTTCCCTTGCTGATAAAATACCCATTGCGCTGTCAGGAATTTTAAACATGGATGTGTCACGCTTCATTGTGGCCTGTCTGCTGTCCTCTGTGGCCGAGCAGCTGGGGTTCGTGAGTTCCTGAAACATTAAAATGCCTACGGCGGGGTAAGAAAAGCGACAGATCCATGTGTGTCCTCTCTAGAATAAAAGAATAAAGCTTGAGTACACTCAATCGCAAATTAAAAACACGTATTTTAAATAAGTATTGTGTTACGGGCATTTCTTGGACTGCTGCTAGCTTCGCTGGTCCACCTTTTTCACAGGGCGGAAGGGCGCTGCATTTCTTTCTGCACCTTACTATTTTGTGTATCTCATCTTTTTGTACCAAAGAAGGCGCGTGGTTTGAACTGACAGGCTTTCGCATAAAAACGCTCTGCGAAGTTCGTGGAGGCGTGAAATGTGATAGTTGGCCGGTATGTTTACGCGTTTCAAAAACACCCTTGTCTGCACGAAAGCATTTCCCTGCAAGAAAGAATTTAAAGGCGAATACCAGTGGATACACAAGGCATGATGTTCGCGCTATTACGTTTCAGCGCGCCTCTACCATTTCAGCGCGTGCTGCAAGTTTTGCGTAGCGGGGGGAAGCTCCCTGTGCTTTGAATTAGAGCCCTCCTTCCTCTAACATTTTAGTACAAGCGCCAGCCACGCGGTGCCCGCTGGCGGTAACTCATGCCGCCGCAGCTACAAAATACAAAACAAGCTGTTCTAGCCGAGACTTGCACAGACTAGCATCTGTGAGCGGACGCCGCTCGCCGAGGTCTCTCCGCCAACTTTCTCGGACTCAGCGTGTGCCGGCTTCCACGACACCGCAAAAGAGTGTTTGTGTTTGGCTGTACTTTTCCGATCCGTGTGCAAAGCTATTGGAGAGTTGGCGGTTCAAGTTATAAGTACGCGTTTCGTCCGAGAGGAGAATATTCGGCCGACAGCATCGGATACTGCGGTTGCTCTTTTCGAGTCTTGCTGTAAACTCGCCCGGTAGGGTGCTGTTCATGTACCGTCGCTGTTAATCTCTCGTTATGCAGTAAAACAATTAAGATTTGCATTTGGCTCTGTCATCAACACCAAGCCATCTGCTTCTGCTCACCGCTCGTCAACTACGTTACCATTACATGATGGAGACGACGAATCTCGGCTTGGAGACGGCTTTGCCACAGTAACAGCGACTACTTCACCGACTCAGTTTTTTTCCTCTTCTGGTGCAAACAACTCTTTGAGACTGATTGGCAGCACTTCGCGCTATATCCTACCAGAGTAGGGGCTCTTCTTTACGTAAACTTGTTTTACTCACGTGCTGACATGTTCACCTGTCACGGAGCTTGCATCAGGCTAATTGGTCACTGTGTCACTTACAGGTGTGTATCACTTGTGTCAACTTACAGGTGTGACCTGTGTCACTTACAGGTGTGTAGCAATTCTACGGTGTGAAATCAATACATGATTCGCTTGTGCCAGAGTCGCCTGAGGCAATGGGGGATGAGCGCCTGACGGGAAGAAGGCAGCCGGGGAAAAACTTTTTGACAATTCCAAGTACAGTAAAAGAGCTAGCATGCCTGGTGTGAAACTCAATACTAAGATTGAAGAAATGGATTCCCACATTCATGAGGAACTTGGTAGTCTTCAAAATCAGTGATTTATGAGCAAGGGCTTTGACCTTTTAAGAAAACCTTGGATGACACGCAGAAAGAGCTGCGTGGCCTGAAAGCAGAAAATGCCAGACTGGTAAAAGAAAACTGTGAGTTAACTAAGCAAATCACGGAAACCAAAGACGACCTAGCTGAGCTTCAACATTACAGCCGCAGAGCTAACCTAGGATTAAAAGGCATTCCTAATCAACCGAAAAGACAGTGACCGAGATTGTTACCGCCTTAGCACAAAAGTTGAAGTAACGCTATCACCAGCTGATATTGATTAGCCCACTGGGTACGACTAAGGACAGAAATGTGTCAAACCATTGTCATAAAATTCATGTCCTGCGCAGCCCGCGATAAGCTGCTTTGTGCTACAAAAAAAATGCGACTGAATACATCTGACCTTGGAATTGCCGGATCGACGCCTGTGTATCTTAACGAGCATCTCTGTCCTTCGTATAAAGCCCAACTACTGGGAAAAGCCATTGCCGCAAAAAAACGTCACAATTGGCGACACGCTTGGGTTGCAAACGGGCGCATATTGATGAAAAAAGCCGACACTCGGACACTATCCGCATCCGCAACGAAGCCGATCTTGCGCAGATAGCAAAGCCCCCTCTGTTATGCTGACTCCTTCTGTAGTTGACAACTTCCATAAAACAAAAGGCACACGCTCCATACTTCACTGTTTCAAAGCGTTTCAAAACGCGATGCTCTTTGCTCCCTTCTAACCCAGCATTCATGTATTGTATGTTATTGCGCTTACAGAAACCTTTGAGGCCTGGGGAAAGCTATAACATTCCTAATTACTTGTTTATATCCACCCTCGAGAAGGAATAATAGGGGAGGAGGAGTAGGAATATATATTAGGACCTCTCGCATATAAAATGTTCATACTTACTGCTGCTACTAGTTGTGAATCCTATTTGTAGATTTGATGTCATTTACGGTGCTGTATATAGACCCCCGCAGTCGCATCGCAAGCTGTTTCTGAAGGATTGAAAGTATTTTCTCTTACCTAAACGACAATCATAAGAATACTGTAGTGGGCGATGTGAACATCAAAGTCTTAGGTGACAGCTGTGAGACTATCAAAACTTGCTAAATTCTTATGGGTCCAAAATCTATTTCCTATCCCACTCGCATCCCTACAGACACCTCCACATGCTTGGATCATGTCCTATGCAACTTCAAACCTGTCAGTTCCCTTTGAGACCGTACGACATTCCTGTAGCTGACCACTTGCCAATAGCATTCCTATATCGCCTCGGCAGCAACCACATAACCAGCAATAACTTTCATGGCTATACTACACAGCTCGATTACGACAGGGTTTCGTAGCTGCTCTCTGCAGCCAATTTGAGGACCTTCGGTATGGTGTTAGCGAACATTGTCGGACCTGAGTCGAACGGATAAAGTCGGTTATCAAGGACAGCAGTAAAACAATAAAGAAAACGTACCATACGCATCCAATATGTCCATGGATGACAGCTAACGTACTAAATGCTATAAAAACACGAGATTTCTGGTACACCCAAATGAAACAGAACAGAGGGAACTCTTATTACAGTAACCAGTTTAGAATACATAGAAACAAAGCAGTTGCAGCTATGCGTAAACAGAAGAGACTCCACTACAAGAAACAAGTAACTTCAACTGCCAATACTGCGGCAAACTTTTGGAAAGTTATTACTCTATTATACGGCCAACTCCATCAAAGAGAGTCCTCCCTGAAATGCCGCAAATGCAGAATCTTGCAAATCAGTTCAAGAGCACTTCTGTTCTGTCGTTCAAACCTGCAAGTGGCCTAAGCCCACCAAAAGAACCTTCTTACATCCTTGCCCGTCATTTGTTACATCGACATAACTGAAACAAGCTTATATCAACTGCTAAAAATTTGAATTCGGGAAGGCTAAAGGCATTGATGGCATACCTGTTTCGGTCCTTACAAAGAATATAGAAATCACAGCTCCAACCTTAGTATTACTTTTCAATAAAGCGTTCCATACGGTTATGTATCCTGAAATTCTTAAAATAGCTAAAGTACCCCAATTTATAAAACTGGAAACAAAATGAACTCAACAATTACAGACCTATATCCGTCTTAAGCTGCATTAATACGTTGTTCGAGAAGTTATTAGCGATGCGAGTAAAGAAATTCCTGCATAAAACAGTATTCTATCGCCGGACCGCATGGCTTTCAGAAAACCAAATCAACTCTATCTGCAGTACTTTCCGTGACAGATGTAATTAAGAGGCCCTCAACAACAACCACTTTGCAATAGGTGTGTTTTTAGACATTAGAAAGGCGTTTTATACAGTTCATCTTTAAATATTAAGCCAAAAGCTTCAGCGATACGGATTCAGAGGCCAGTCCCTCCAGTTTTTTAAAGTTATCTGATGGGCGATACCAAACGGTAGTTTTGACGAACATGTTTCTAGTTTAAGACCAGTAGATACGGGAGTACCACGGGCTCCGTTCTCGGACCCATTCTTTTACGTTATATTTAACGATTTAACCAATTGTCTTTCTAGGGTAAGTGCTGTAATGTACGCGGATGACCAGCGCTAGTTTCACCACCCGTCACTTCATACTGCGGCACATATTTAAACGACGAACTTTTAAAAAATCAGCGAGTGGTTCACAACAAATAGGCTTACTTTAAACACCGATAAAACCAAATTAATAGTTTTTAAATCACCCTGCAAGCCTGTAGATCTTCACTATGGGCAAGCCGAAGGTCAATGATAAAGAAATAGAAAAAGTCGGTAGGATCTCATATTTAGGTGTAATACTGGACGATGCGTTAAACTGGAAGCCCCATTTGGACCCCACTGGGGAAGAAACTTTCCCTCTGTCTGTTTTACCCTGACCAAAGCTAGACAGCATTTTGAAACTGATTCTTGCGCACCATCTACTTCCCTCTGTTCCAATCTCAGATACATATATCGAGTGTTGGGGATTCACCTATCACCATACATCAAGCACATAATATGCCTACAAAAAAGAGCCTTGAGAATAATAAACCATGTTCCCCCTCGTACGCCCTCTCTGCCTCTATTTTCCAAAACCGCAATAATGTCCGTGCTTACGCTACGAGATTATCGTATAACTCTCTTGGTAAATAAAATAATTTGTAACAACTTTCCCTTTCCCAGAACTATTTTCCAAACACACCGGTTAAAAGTAGCCGCTCTGCCTCCGAGGGCAAATTTTTAATCCCTCTCTCTCATAACACATACGGACAACGCCGCCTCAAGTACGCCGGGGTTAAAGTTTGGAATGATCTCCCCTCATCCGTTTTACAATCAAACAGGGTAGATCAAGCTTTAAAAGACTTTTTTTTTGCATCGCACAACATCCAGCATATCGACGAACAAAAAGTAATAAAAAAAACAAAACCATTGAAATAACATCAACTTACAATGCCTTGTACATGTTTTCTGACTGCTGCTGTCCTGGGGACGACGATAATATTTGCAGCCTCTACCACTGACGATGTACTTCATTCCTGACGTGTGGTCTTCTGTATGTGTGTTATTGCAATGAGAACTAGGCACAGCTGTCTTATTCATAGTTTAATTGTTTGTATAGAACCGAGCGTTTGTTTTTAGCACTGTAATTTATATTGAATGTGTCTTTCCTATTCATACACATGATTTTTATTGACAATTTCTTGAACACCTGTACATACTACATTTCCTCAAACATGTGGTTGTACATAGCATAGCCCCTGATTCCTTTGTATTATGTTTTTAATGGATCCATTACTAGCCAATAGGCTAAGGATCCAGACATTCATGCATGTATTTGGTGAAAATGAAAACGAGACAATAAACAATCTTGAATCTTGAATCTTGAACCCCTATAATAGCCTTCATAGATTATGAGAAAGCATTTGACTCGGTCGAAACCCTAGCAGTCATTCAGGCATTACGCAACCAGGGTGTAGATGAGCATTATGTAAGAATACTAAGGATATCTACAATGGGTCTGCAGCTACCATCATCCTCCATAGGGAGAGCAATAAAATACCTATAAGGAAGGGTGTCAGACAAGGAGACACAATCTCTCCAATAGTATTCACAGCATGCTTACAGAAGTATTCAGAACGTTGGATTGGGAACAGGTGGGAGTAAGGGTTAATGGAGAATACCTCAGTAACCTCAGATTTGCTGATGACGTGCCTTGCTAAGTAACTCGGGGGACGAATTGCAAAGCATGCTTTCCGCACTGGGCGAACAGAGTAGAACCGTGGGCCTGAAAATAATATGCAGAAAACTAAAGTAATGATCAATAACCTCGGGACAGCACAGCAGTTTGAGATAGGTGGCGAGGCAGTAGAAGTGGTAAGCGAATATATCTACTTAGGCCAAGTTGTGACCACAGATCCCAACCATGAGGCAGACATAATTAGAAGGATCAGAATGAGGTGGGGTGCATATGGCAGACATTCTCAGATAATAAATAGCAGCCTACCATTGTCGCTGAAGAAGAAAGTGTATGACAGCTGCATCTTACGGTACTCACCTACGGGGCAGAAACTTGGAGGCTCACTAAGAGGGTTCAACTTAAATGAGAACGACTCAGCGGCAATGGAGCGGAAAATGATAGTGTTACAATGTTAGCTCACATGCAGCGCCCCCACGCGGCGCTGATAGTTTTGTGTTGAGCCAGGCAAGCCTGGCACAGCGGCGAGTGGCCGTTTTGGAAAAATAAAGACAGTTCGTTCTGGGCAAACGGCTCGGCATGTTCTCATGTCTTTCGCGGGCCTGATGGCCTACTGTTCGCGGTAGTCACTCCTACCGCTTGGCCATCCGTAATTCTACACATCTAACAACTGGCGACGAGGATGAAAGAAAGTTTAAGTGAGTCTTCGTTCCCGCGCACCGCTCTGCCATCCGTTCACATGCCAGTTTCGGCAACCTCGAGCCGTTCGAGGGGAGGAGACGACTGGCCCTGTTACGTGGACCGGCTCCAAGCATTTTTCTTGGCCAATGATGTCGCCCCAGACAAGCGTACTTCCGTATTCATCAGCTGCTGCGGGCAGAAAACGTATGCTTTGCTCCGAAATTTGGTCAAGCCCAAGTGACAAGACGCTGGACGAGATTCTTCTAGTTCTTGGAAGCCTACTGTCCGAAGCCTCTGCCGTTGTGCAGCGTTTTCGTTTCAACTCGCGCGTTCGCGCGGAAGGGAATCCGCGCAGCAATTTCATCAATCATCGCAGCACTAAAGAGCCTTTCCGAGCACTGCAACTTTGGTGCTGAACTCGAAAACATGCTCCGCCTACCTTCGCATCGTGTGTGGCAAAACACGCGGACGTCCAAACAAGACTGCTGGAAAAACCGGACCTCACCTTCGACGATGCCGTGCAGACCGCCCTGGCAATGGAAGCAGCAAAAAAGGACGCAGGCGAGATAGCCCAAGCTAACACGAGCAGCGCTTTCTCGACTCACCGTGTCTCGTCAGGCTCGGGGGGCGTCACCTGCTACCGCTGCGGGGACGGACACCTGCATCAAAATGCAAGCATGTGAAGACAATCTGCAATTACTGCCACAAACGAGGTCACTTGGCGAAGGTTTGCAATACGAGACGAAAGGACAGCCAAGCCCAAAGCTACAGCCCTTCCAAGACGTTCGTTCTCGGCGTTGTTCTCACGAAGTTCACCGTCGTCGAGCAACCGTCATCGTGTGAATACTGTCCGCGGTGAGGACGCCGCTACAACATCTTCCGAAGTTTTCGACATGTGGCAAGTTGACTACGCCACGCCGCCTCCGCCTTTCACCGTCACTGTTGACGTTTGCGGCAAGCCGCTCCGCATGGAAGTGGACACGGGGGCAAGTGTCTCCGTCATGGCCAAGTCGCGTCTTCTACAGCTTTTGCCTTCGGTTCCTGTGCAGCCGTCACAAGTGCTTCTGCGAAGCTATTCCGGGGAACTGAAAAAGGTTCAAGGCAAAGCTGACGTCAGCGTGAAGTTTCATGGCAAGGAGGCCGACCTACCTATTTTTCTTACCGGGGACGGATCGCCCACTCTTCTAGGACGCAACTGGATGCGTGAGCTGGGCATCGGCGTTTCCGACGTTGACTTGAGTGAACGTACACGCACTTTCCGACATCAAACACCTAGTCCAAGACTATGCCGAAGTGTTTGAAGTGTGAATAAGACCTGTTTAAGGTGGGTACGTTCAAGGGTGCTAAAGCTTCTCTACATGTTCCTTCAGATGCTCCGCCTCGGTTCTTCAAGCCACGCCCACTGCCGTATGCCTTGACAGATGGAGTCACTCAAGAAATCCAAAGATTAAGAAGAGATTCCATTCTTGTTCCAGTCAAGACAGCAAAGTGGGCTGCACCTATTGTTCCTGTGACCAAAAGGGATGGACGCATCAGAATCTGTGGAGACTTTGGTGTCACCATAAACCCAGTGGCAACAGTGGAACAGTACCCCATTCCAAGGATCGAGGACCTGTGGACTGTGCTTGCTGGAGGTGAGAAATTCACAAAATTGGATTTGCGAGATGCGTACCAGCAAGTTGTCCTTGACGAGGCCTCTAGAGAGTACGTCACCATTTCGACGCATATGGGGTTGTTTCAGTACACCCGGTTGCCTTTTGGCGTCTCATCTGCTCCTGCCATATTTCAGCGTGAGATGGAGAACTTGCTCAGGGGACTGCCACACGTAGCAGTCTATTTCGACGACATTCTTGTAACTGGCGCAAACGATGCTGAGCACCTTCGCAACCTCCGTGCTGTGCTTAGCAAGCTTCAGGAATCTGGCCTCAAGCTGAAACTTGAAAAATGCCACTTCTTCGTGCCACAAGTTGAGTATCTCGGGCACATCATCAGCAAGGAAGGCCTTTCCCCGAACGTTGACAAGGTAGCAGCCATTCTGCATGCTCCTGTGCCTCAAGATGTCAAGGAACTTCAGAGTTTCTTGGGACTTGTCAACTTCTACAGGCGCTTCTTACCCAATCTTTCGTCACTCCTTCGTCCACTGCACTTGCTTCTTTGTGAAGGAAGAAGTGGGAGTGGGGACAAGAACAACAAGATGCATTCACTGCCTGCAAGCACTTGGTGACATCAGCTCCAGTTCTTGTGCATTTCAACCCTGCCAGGCCTGTTTGCCTCAGCTGCGACGCATCGCCTTATGGTATAGGTGCAGTCCTGGCACACAAAGATGCTGATGGCCGGGAACATCCCATTGCTTTTGCCTCGAGGAGCTTGTCAAAAGCAGAACAAAACTACAGTCAACTCGACAAGGAGGCATTGGCTTTAGTGTTTGGTGTGGATCGGTTCCACCAGTACTTGTGGGGCATCTCATTCGAAGCACACACTGACCACAAGCCACTTCTTGGACTGCTGGGCGCCAACAAGCCCGTTCCCGTGCAAGCTTCGCCTCGAGTGGTCAGGTGGGCTCTGAAGCTTTCTGCGTACAAGTACGAACTTGTATACAAGCCTGGCAAAGAGCTCGGCCACGCTGATGCTCTTAGTAGACTGCCTCTGCCAACTGACACCACTGCATTACCACGACCTGCTGAAATCTTGCTGGAGGAGGCATATCCGCGACTGCTTTCACCTGGTGTTGTGGCCCAAGCCACAAGAAATGATCCAGTTCTGGGTCATGTTGTTCTTGCTGTTCTGAAAGGAGAAAGCCTCCCAGTGGGACCAGAGTGGAACCCTTTCAATACCAGAAGCTCAGAACTCAGTCTCCATGAGGGTTGCCTACTCTGGGGATCAAGAGTCGTGATTCCAAGATCATTGCAGGCCCAAGTTCTTGGCGTTCTTCATGCCAGCCACCCGGGTATCGAGAAGAGCAAGATGATTGCCAGGAGCCATGTTTGGTGGCCAGGCATTGACAATGACATTGCCAACAGTGTGAAGAGCTGCGCCACGTGCCAGACTCAACATCGAGCTGCACAGCCGGTTCAGCAGACGCCATGGCCTTTTCCACAGCGACCCTGGTCAAGGCTTCACATTGACTTTGGGGGACCATTCCTAGGTCACACGTTCTTGGTTATTGTGGATGCGTTCTCAAAGTGGATAGAAGTCTTTCCTGTGTCTTCCACATCTGCAGAAGCTACCATTTCTGCCTTGAGAATTGCATTCGCTCAGCATGGCCTGCCTGACGTCATAGTTTCCGACAACGGTCCTGCCTTCACCAGTGCCCAGTACCTTGAGTTCTTAACTCGAAATGGAATACGCCGCATGCTCGTACCGCCGTATCACCCTGCCTCAAATGCGGTGCAGCTGAACGAGTTGTACAAACTGTGAAAGAACAAACTCAAGAAGTCTGGTTCTGGGAACTTCCAAACGCAGATCTCCAGGTTCCTATTCCACTACAGGACCACACCACATGAAGTTACAGGTCGGCCACCGTGTGAGCTTTTGACGGGAAGAATGTTCAAGACTCCGTTGGATGTCCTGAGGCCAAGCCTGCAGGCATCTGTACTTCTAAAACAACTCAAGCAGAAGTTGTATGCCGACAGAGGGTCCCGGCAGGCTCCATCACTGCAGCCAGGTGATGACGTGTATGCGCGAAACTTCCGCAGGGGTACACCTTGGGTGCCTGCCAGTGTTGTGGACGTCACTCCGTCATCAGCCCATGTCCGTTTTGAAGATGGCACCTTGGGAAACCGACACAGCGACCACTTACGCCTTGTGCAGACAGACACACTTCTGACTTCTCCTGAAACTGCTATCGCTGCAGCTCCACCACAGCTGGAGCCGCCGCCTCTCCATGCACCAGCTGTTCCGGAAGTGCCTCATCAGGAACAGCCACCTGGAAATAGCTTCTCTGGGAGTAGCTGTGCCATGGACAGCGACGGGACTGCGCTCAACAGTGGTGTGCACGTGAACAGTGACTCTGTCGTGCCTACGCCTAGCACACCGAAGTTGCGACGTGGCACGAGGACTAGGAAACCAGTGAATAGGTACTCCCCATAGTCTTCCTCCTAAGAGAGGAGGAGTGTTACAATGTTAGCTCATGTGCAGCGCCCCACGCGGCGCTGATAGTTTTGTGTTCAGCCGTGCAAGCCTGGCACAGCGGCGAGTGGCCGTTTTGGAAAATAAAGACAGTTCGTTCTGGGCAAACGGCTCGGCATGATCTCATGTCTTTCGCGGGCCTGATGGCCTACTGTTCGCGGTAGTCACTCCTACCGCTTGGCCATCCGTAATTCTACACATCTAACAGATAGGTGTAACATTAATGGACTGAAGAGCGGGAGTGGGTCAGGAAACAAACTGGTGTTAAAGACTATTAGTAGAAATTAAGACGAAGAAATGGACGTGGGCAGGGCATGTACGAAAGGCAAGGTAACCACTGGTCATTAAGGGAAACAGGGTGGATCCCTAGAGAAGGCAACGGTTGCAGGGGGCGGCAGAAAGTTAGATGGGCAGATGAGATCAAGAAGTTTGCGGGAATAAATTGGTCACAGTTGGCACAGGACCGAGGTAATTGGAAATAATGGGAGAGGCCTTTGCCCTGTAGTGGGCGTAGTAGGCTAGTGGTGATGATGATGATGATGATGATGATTATTTGCAGTCGTTGGTAGAGTGCTTGAGTGTTCGTTTTATGTATCCCAGTTTTCTAAGTGCCCTAGCGCAAATTGTTTCGATATGATTGTGCCCCTTTAGGTTTTGAGTGTAGGTAACACAGAGGCTGAGCACGAGGTCGCGGGCTCGATTCCCGGCCGCGGCGGCCGCTTTTCTGATGTAGGCGAAAAGCAAAAACGCCCGTGTGTACGAGATTTCGGCGCACGATAAAGATCCCCAGGTGGTCAAATTAATTTAGAGCCCTCCACTACGGCGCGCCTCATCGCCTGCGTTGCGTCCGGCGCGTTAAACCCCACAATCAATCAGACGAATGTATTCACAGAGTTTAGGTAGTGCCCATTGTAACTATAACTAAACGTTAGCGGCTATTTTTTTTGGTAAATGTCATTTGAACAGTTTTTTGGTAATGAATGTTCATTTGCCACGTGGTGCTCCAACCACAAAAGGACGAAAATACTTTTTTTCAGACATCTTGGTCATGAGCATTATTTACGCTAGTATATAGAACGCAGTCGTCAGCGTACAATCGCAGCTTCACTGGTGAGTCCTTAATGACCTGTGTGACATCATTAATGTAAATAATGAACAATAGGGCCCAAGTACCGAGCCCTGTGGTACCCCCCGGAAGTGACTGCACACGACGATGACTGCGCATGCTCAAATGTAACAAATGGGACCTCAAACGTAGCCAGTCAGCTATCCAGCCTATTATTTGTCATCGTTAATAATATTTCTGAGTCTAGTAAGAAGTTTTCTGTGACACACTACATCAAATTGCTTTGCTATAATCTATGAATATGGCGTCAACCTGACCTCGAGTATTAAGAGCAGAAGCGATGTCGTGCGTGAATTCAATGAGCTGTGTAGTTGTAGAAAAACCAGAGCGGAAACCATGCTGATTACGCGACAATACCTTGTTACCAGTGAGGTACTGAAGTACATGTTTATGAATTATGTGCTCTAGAAGCTTGCAAACAGGTACACGTTAATGAAATATTCTGTAATTAGAAATGAGTTGGTTATTACCCGTTTAAACACAGGAATTACATTGGCGATTTTCCAAACGGTGGGCACAGTACCCGTCTCTAACGATTTAGAAAAAAATTATAGATAAATAACGAGCATTCCATCTGCAAAACGCTTCAAAAACATGTTTGGTATACCATCTGGCCGGCACCTTTAGTAGTGTCGATATTCAACAGAAGGTTAAGAACGCCAGCGTAACTAATTTCAATTGCTGGAAACGAATCTATTTTCTGGCTGCTACGAATGTCAGGGGTCGTTCCATTGTCATCTCCAAATACAGTTGGAAATACTTATTAAAGGCTTCGAGAAATTTTGGATGAATCGGAGCAGGACACATCATCTATCACGAAAGTTGATGGACAGGCAGTGGTAGGATTGATAGTTTTCCAAAACATAACGGGATTATTTTTCATAAAAGAGCTTAACGTGGTATTAAAGTAAAACTTTCTCGCATCACTCATTTTAGCTTTTAGTTCAGATTTAAGGCAGGTTAATTGGGACTCCCCGTCATTATTGCGAACCCTCCGTCGCTTTCGCCGTCGCCTAATACGACGTTTAGGCTGTATAATTGACCTTGTATACCAGGGGGTGGGAAAAACGCCACCAGGTGGCCGTGATGGACAGACCCTCATCACGTCGGCTCCGTCTTTGAAGGACCACAAACCCGAAAAAAAAAACGTCCCCAGCCAACCAACAGATGCTACCAGAGGAGCGGTCAACAGTCAGCCCGCATACGAAGACCTCTTGAAGTGAGTGGTTGACGAATATTCCTCACGCCAATAGCGATCAAGTGCAAGACCCTGCCACGCCGCTGCGCTAACCCTAACAACCGTTCCACACCAAGCAGCGCTCGTGCTCTCCTACTCCACCAGGCTCGTTGCACGCCCGGCGCGCCTCGCGCCGCATGAGCACGTGCCACGCTGCGCCGCCAGGCCCAGCAGGCGCGAGCCTACTTCCTCCCAGAATGGAAGTCTCCCTCGAGGGATCAGCAATAGACCCCGCGGAGCTGCTGAAGCCAGAATGGCAGCAGATCCGCCAGAAGATCAAGAACCTCTCCCGACAACCGGCGACGCGTAACGAGCCTGTCAAAGGACGACGCCCCCTCAACAGCGGAGAAGACCAAGACCCCCACCTCCAGAGATTCCACTGCCCGACGACGATGTAAAGATAATCCTCCGCCCTCAAGGTGGACTGGACTCCACATGATCCCGGCCGCCACGCTAGCGGACTACGTTTTGACGCAGGCTGGCGGACCACTACCCAACGATGACCAAGTCAGAATCCATCACAAAGCAAACTTCATCATTGTCAGCACTCCCTCTGAGGAGGGAGAGCACAAGTACCTCGGCATGACCACTTCAACTGCCCAACGGCACGTACACCCTGTGAAACCACATCCCCCGCCATCCGATACCGCGGTTGGAGTAATATTCACCGTGCCAGAAAACGACACTCAGGAAGAAATTATGCACAGCCTGGTAGCGTACAACCACGACCATCCACTAACTAGACGCCAAGCGGCTGCGGAACTCCACCCTGGTTCCAAGTGCTGTTCCAGGGACCCCACGTGCCATTCTGGGTCCCGCTACAGGGCGGCCCACCCTTCCGCTGCCACCCGTTCAAGCGGAAATCAGAGGCCTGCTTCAACTGTTGGCACCCGGGCCATCGAAAAGACGTCTGCCCCAATTAACCACCAACCCAAAGATGCCCCGCGTGGGGCCTAGCACAAGCCCCGGAAACAGCACCCGTGCCAAACCGAACTGCATCCTGTGCGGAGAGGCGCACCCACGGGAGCCGCGGGCTTTGCCCCCCGGCCGGCTTCCAACCAAGGTGTCTACCAACCACACATCAATGAACGAAGACGCCGAAGGTAATTAAGCCAACAATCAACAGAGCAGCACCAACCAAGGCAACCCCCCCCCCCCCCCCCGACAGAAGGGGAACCGCAACCACAAAACTACCAAACCCCCGAGAAGACGACGCAGGTGAAACATACTGCCACCACTGGGGCAAAAGCGGAGTTACACTCCAAGTTCTCCAAGGAAGGACCAGCACCGCAACAATGGTTACACCAGCACAGGCGAGTACCCAGGCATTTTCGCTCCCAACTCACCCCTCCTCCCCTACATTCTCCACCCCTCACAGCTCAGGATAGCAAACTTGATCTTATTCTAAAAGAGATGCAAAATATGCGAGCCGACATAGCCCTACTTACAAGCGAGAAGGCCCAACTTGAGGGCAGAGAACAGTAACCTTAAAGCGCAGATAGCGAAGCTGACAACAGCAACGCCGCGGAGACAGAACCCACCCCGCCACCACTTAAGCGCAAAAACACGAGGAAAGCCGGCAACTACCCCGAAATCCGACGACAACAAGGTCAGCGAAGACATGGAAGAACTCAAACAAATAAATGCTTCGATCACTTAACGCCACCCTAGACGAATCCATAACGGCCCCTGCGCGCGGAACTACTTGGTCTGGCAAGAGCGGAGGCACCGGCAAGCAACCCAACCGACCAGGCAAGCCTGACCCCTCTACCAATAGATATCGAGCAAGATGCCGACTTCTAGACAAATCACCATATGTCAGTGAACTGCAGGGGCTACAGAGCTAAGAGAAGCAAGCTGCAAGCCCACTTGTCCACGCTAGATGTACAACCCGAGGTCATAGTATTACAGGAGACAGGACCCAACACCAAACTTCTTGAAACTACACATGCACACGCACAACCCGATCACCCGCAGCTAGCTACACTCGTAAACAGAAACATATACACGTCCACTAGCGAAATCACCAACACAAATATACCGCATATATTCACCACTCTATTGTGCCAGTCAAAAAGGAGACAAACGCCGCTCCACGTGCTCAAAGTTTAGAGCCCTCCAAAACAGACGACGCCACAACTTCAAGCCCCTCCTGCTCGAAGCCCTGAGAATAGCCGGACAGCAACCTCTGATAATAGTAGGGGACTTTAATTGCTCCGCACGAGGCATGGGGATACCATAAGACAAACAAGCAAGGGCAGGAAACTAGAGGAATTAATGCAGACTTTGGGTCTCACTATACACACTACGCCAGGAAACCCCGACCCGCATCGGAAACAGCGTACAAAGGGACACAACCCGGACCTAACCCTGACGCACAAAATAGTCAGGGAAAATGGAGGGTCACATCTCAAACTTTGGGAGCGACCGCCACATAATAGAATAAAAGTCAACTGCACGACGCGGCTGGCACATGGACACCCAGGAAACCCCTCACCAACTGGGATCTATTCAGACATAAATGTGCGCAAGGAGGAACTACCCAAGAACTTTACAGAAGTCAACATCAGAGAATGGACGCAGAACATTTTGAAATGCGAAGAAGGCAGCGACGCACCAATAGACCCCATGATGATTCCGGCCACCGTACGTTGATTCTAAGCTACAAGCACATGTGGGACGCGTATCGCAGCATCGAAGCGAGATGGAAAAAACACCGGCACAGGAAAGCACTGAGAAAGAAAGCTACAGAACCTTAAGATAGCAATAGCCAAACACGCCGACTACCTGACGCGATTGCAGTGGCTCCAAGTGGCGACGAAATGCGCGGCCACACTATCGATGAAGCGTACGTGGCGATCCTACGGAAACTAATCGACCCCCAGTACTCAACAAGACAGAATCGGCCAAGAAGATCACGAAACTTATCCAAGATTACCTGGGCTCGAATTACATAATGCATGGAGAGCTTATAAAACTATACGCAACGCAAATGATAGTACGCGCTCTCCCCCCTCCGCATTATATGGGCGCGAGCAACGAAATGCTAGACGCCGAGTTCACATTCGAAGAGGTGCACGCCGCCATAACACTCAGAAGAGCGACCGCAACCTGGAGAAGACAAGATATCCAACAAGATACTACGACACCTAGAGGAGACGGCGATTCACAACTCCTAACAGACTACTTTAACAAGGTGTGGAGGGAGGGGGAAGTGTCCCCTGACTGGAAGCACGCTAAACATAACACTCATTCCAAAGCCAAGCAAGCCAATCCAAATAGAAAATCTCAGACCAATATCGCTTACGCGTGCGTGGGGAACTCATGAAGCAGGTCGTGAACTCCCGCATAGTAGATTACCTCGAGACGAACGACAGATGCTACCACACTACAACTCTGTTTCAGACCAAGGCTCTCCACTCAGGACGCACTTCTACAGATTCAACACGACTTATTGGACCACCCCCACCGAAAAAAGACAACGCGGCCAATTTTAGCCAGCGACCCTCCACAAAGCCTTTGATAACGTCTCGCACAAGGCAATACTCACAGAAATCTCCACGCTCGGCTAGGAGAAAGAACATTCGCCTATGTTAAATCCTCCCTCACAGGCCTGGACAGCCAAGGATGAAGCTAGGAACGTCCCAAACACAGATCTTCAAGATGCCAGACAAGGGGACCTGCCCAGGGAGCCGTAATTCGCCTTTACTCTTCAACCTCGCAATCCGACACGATGGCAAAGCATTATACAGCATCCCAGGACTAAGATCAACGATATACGCAGATGTATCACCTTTGGGTCGACCGGGGCAGCGACGCAGACATCGAACCGGACGCTAAGGACAGGCGCCGAAATAATCGCGGAACTCGACAACCAAGGCGGGCCTCACTTACTCAACAACAAAATCCGAACTGATGATCCTTTTCATCCCCCCAGGACGAAACCGGCCACCCAACCGCCCGATAAAAGTCGACATCGGAGACAAAACATACCCACGTCTCAAGCTTAAAAATACTAGGACTATTACAGGCCAACAGAGGGACCAACCGATACAGTACGCGGACCTACGATCACACACGAGTACAAACATTTCCATACTAAGAAGAATCACCTCAAGGCAACGTGGCCTCACAAAGGAAGAGATAGACTAAGGATCGTACAAGGCTTCGTAGTCAGCAGATTCAGTTATCACCTGCCTTATGTGAACTTAACCCAATCGAACAAAGATTCGCTCGACGCTCTACTTCGGAGAGCCTTACCGCACGGCCCTGCACATTCCCACTCTAGCTTCCACAACAGACTTGCGAACCTGGGCATTCACAACACCGTAGGCGAGATAATCGATGCCCATCGCACGGCACAGATACACAGGCTGGCGCAGACCACGACGGGCAGGCTCATACGCAACGGATCTAAATTCAACCGCCAAACACCGACTCCCACTCCGGCCAAGATACCAAGAAACATCCGAGCCCTAATCAAGGTCAAACTACTCCCCAGAAACATGCACCCAACATTCCACGCGGGAAGAAGAGAGGCACGCGCACAGTACCATTCTCACACTACCCACCAGACAAACACACCGTGTATGTGGATGCGGCACGGTACCCCGACAGAGCAGCCTTCGCAATCGCAAGGCATCGCCTCCGCCACAGAAATGCAAACCAACAATCAAAGCCTCCATCTGTGCGGCAAACCCCACCACTGCAGAAGAAACGGCCCTGGCTCTCGCCATAACCAAGACGCCAACACCGACCATCGTCCTGTCAGACTCACAGCAGGCGCTACGCAAATTATGAGAAGGGAAACATCTCAGCCTCGGCCCTAAAATTCTCGTAAAAAGACCTCCCGACCAAGCCCGGTGATACTGCTGTGAACCCCGGCTCACACTGGCGTGGGAACCAACCAGGTAGCTAATGAACAGGCCCGAGCATTAATACCCCGGGCGAGCACTTCTCTTGGTTCTACGCATGGATCCACACTCGAGTTCACTGGATACGCCCTCACCACATACCGAGACATCACACAGCACTACCGCCTCACCGCAGAACACTACCCCCGCCCAACGCCAAACTTGCGATAGAGGAAGCACAGATGTGGCGCACTCTACAAACCCATTCCTTCCCACATCGCACGCAGTTACAGCACTCCCACCCACACCTCTTCCTCTCCGCAGAGTGTCCGAGATGCCGCAGCCTCGACACTCTTTGTGCGAGGGCCCCGCGGACCCTTACCCCCTTCCCCACCCCCACCCACTGGGAGCAGGCCTTGGGTAGCTCTTGCCTTGTGAATCAACGGTCCCTGACGCAACAGGCGCTGCAGGTCGCTTCGGTCATCTGGGCTGAGGCCACCACCCCAACCTGAACCCGGTGTCTCACCAATAAAGTGTTTTTCTCTCTCTCTCGGCGGGCCGCGGGGAGCAGAATACCGTAATCGCGCGGTTCTTACGCGCCCCCAATCGTAACGCGCGGGTAAGTTCGCGCAGGAAAATTTGAAGAAAAAAACTGACATTGACGGAGATGAAAAAGACATGACACCACGTGCCTGGAAGAGGGAGATTTTATTTGGCGTATGCAGCTGTGGAAGCCAGAAAAGATTGTGCTTCATAAGATTGCTTATCCAGCTCCTGCTGGTTATAAAGTCATAGCAGGAAACACTGAAGCTGTTTGCGATTTCAAGTGCCTTGGTCTTTATAATTTAGAAGCACAAAAAATGTGCAAGAGCTACCCAAGGTATGCGGCATGCAATTGAGGAAGCAGTGCGCCAAAATTCCCTCACGTGGTGTTGACGGATTGTTTTCATTGGATTGAGTTGGATTTCGTGGGGACTTCGTGTCCGTTGCGCATGGCAATGCTGCTGACCGTTTTAAAGTCTATTTCGGTTTTGAGCCCGATTGTAACGCGCACACAAACATTAAGGCTACCTCCTAGCAAAAGAGGGTGCGTGTTAGAATCGTGAAAATACGGTAGCCCCTTTTCCGGGAACCCCGCCGCTCCCCTCACCTCGATTCTTTGGACGGGGTGCATATAAACGCGGGAGGGGTCGAGGTAGGGGTTGACGTTTCACTGTATTAAGTGTAGAGCATTTTAGGCGCTCGCCTTGTCGTCGTAGCTAGCTCACTGGACCTAAGTAGAGCCAACAGGACGTTCCGTTGTAGCCGCTGTCGTCGCAGGCGTAACTCAGAGGCTTCCGAAAGCCAAGCGGTTTATATAGTCATAAGCGTTCGAAACTCGTGAACCGCTGGCGCTTGTCATACATCTCGCTGTTGTTTAGCACAAAGAAAACTGTGGGTACATTCAGGCAAAATATACGTAATCAACCGGCAGCGCCCCCCTTCATTTTGTTGGGAACGCTCGTTGGGTTGGTTTTTACGATTAAGCGAAAAAAAAAGTAGCATTGCAACGCCGGCACGTGCGGGAGGAAAAGCAAGCACAAAAAGAACAGAACTCCCGCTGGCGTAGTTTCACGCAGGGGGCGCGCCAGCACAGCGAAGGCGGAAATTTGACTTTCGTTGGGTGGTAGCAGTGAGCGGATGGCCGGGCGCTACAGCCCATTTTGACGAATCACTGCTCTGCACTTCCGACAGCTTTCACATTGAGTGGAATGGCTGTAATTTTTTTGTTCACAATAGAATATTCGCAACGAGGTCCAAAAACAAGTCACTTCTGGTACTGAAGGTAGTGCGTGGGTCGGCGAAGCGTCTGAGGTATCTCTTGCCATACGAAGGTCCGAAAGAAAGGAAGGTCTCGTTGGAAAATTTAGTGTTGATCTCAGCATTCGCGCCAGATGAAGGACAAGTACATGATGGTGCCTTGGCGCTCGCCGAACACAAAAGCGCTGCACCGTTCGCCAAGGGCAAAACCTAAAATAAATGACATGCACACCGTGCCTCCCCGTCGCCTTGTCCAGATCGGCACATCGACGCCTTCTCCAGAAAATTTGGGCTGCTTCGGGGCCAGCATGTCGTGTCCAACTAACACCGTTCTCTCAGTGGCCGAACACGCCGATTGTGCTTGCGGCCCGCATTCATCTATGCTTCCGGTAGTTACAAAGTAGAAAGCAGTGCATTGCACCCTATATACGATTTACATGAATCAGGAGCTCACATCCCCTGACACCCTCGTGACACCCCATGGCTGACACCCAGACACCCCATCAGTCATGTTTTGCGCTGTTTTCTTTTCAACGTGGCTATAACCAGTTCACTCGAAGTATTTTATGCCTACTTGACGGCGGGAAGTGATTCCGCGCACTCTCTTATTATTATGTTTTCTTCACTGCCTATGTCTCCAGTGCGACCGGTAAGGTTCTGCACAGACTCCGCCGTTGCGCTGCGACTTGTCGTAACTTGAAACTGCGACCGTGGAGGAAGAGACGAATATCATGCCAGTCTAGGGCCGTGTTAAAAACAGCCCATTCTAGCGCACTTAGAGTGACCGCGTTTTAATTGTACCGGTCAATGAAGAGCCCAGGGCAAAGCTGTATTTCGCATCATTAGTGAGCACAAATGTCCAAACGAGGTACGTGGGAATATCTTCTATAGGACGAAAGCCTGGGGAGGCTGGTCAGGGAAACAGAAGCCTGCACGTGTTGTCGTAGACCTGGGCAGCCAGGGCGTCGGGGTCCTTCTCCACGAACGCTGGCCAAGCCTCCAGCACCTGCCTGCGTGAGCAGAGGGCTCTCGTCAGCGAAGAAACCCACACGAGTCGCAGAAAAGGTAAGCCAGTCGGAAAGGTTTCTTCGCTCACTGGGGCCGTTCGCGGCACGCAAACAAATCCGATTCGGAATGTGCGGCACACACCCATCTTGCTCAAACCGGATCTCGTGGCAATATCTGTTCCTTTACCTACCGAGTGGCTGTCTCCGTGTTTGAGTGCAGCTCTTTAAATGGTACGAAGATCAGCTTGAAATCAACATTTTGTAGGGTTTTCACGAGGTTGAATACGTACTTTAAACGAACACCGAAAACTGTCATCGTAGGCATGCGCAGCAGCGTTCTCACTGTGCTTAATCATAGTTATGCGTGCATGGTAAAGTTGCCCGAAATCTTTATGCGATAACACAAGGATTACCAATTCAGACAGCAGGCGTCAGAAAGCAAAACTGTGTTTTGCTGCATAGGCAATCTGCCTTAGCTGACTGGGGATTATCAGCGGTGATTTTAAAAATGGGCGCTATCCCGCCCTGCGAAATTGGATGTCCAGCGCAGCTGTTGTACACCACCGCACATGCTGATGAGGGAGGGTATGAAATGTTCCTCGTCGTCTCGGCGGGCTTGTCGCTTGCACTCGGCTTCTCTGGCGTCAAATGCTGGTTCCTGACGCAATGCGCTCGGCGTTTTGGGCGAAAGAACTGCTGGGTCCTGCCTAGCCAGATGCACACGCTAGCCCTCGAACTGCGTGAACACCCCTCCCCTTTTGAGAGCAGCTGCAAACCTAATCTTACCAGAACACATAATTGTTCTCCGGCTTCTTTATCATCCATCATGCGGTTTCGATGCTTCTTTGGGGTTTTTTTTTTCTTTACGCGAATACTGATCTCTACGCTGCACGTTTTATTAGCCTGGCGCATGTGCTCGACGTCTTGGGCGAGAACTTCTGGGTACTGCCTGGGGCTCTTGCTTACGACACGAAATTTTCCGACCAACAAATGGCTAACAGCTTCGCTGTAAAATTCATCAGGGCACTCAAGTCTGCTTGAGTGTTTGGAAGCGAAAGCTGGCGATACTTACAAACAACTTGTTCACTGCTACACCGTATTCGCATCTCCCTCTTCGCTTTCGTGTCGTCGTCTTAGGCGGAAATTACGTCAGCAAGCAGACTTGCACACGCCGCAGCATCCCCAGAGTCAGGTTCTGTGCGGCTGGTGTGCACTATTCTACTCACGTGCCATCACGTTCAGGTGTCACGCGACACGCACTATTCTTCAACTGTTATGTTTCCAATTCGTAGTTTCGTGAATTTTGTGACGCGGGAACAATGCCTCTCAAAAGCTCCCAGCCCCTGGCAACAACGACAACTTTTCTTCTACGCTGGAAACGTGCGGAGATTAGCACAGACCTCCACAAAGATTTTGTAATCAACATTAGATAGTGTGACTGGCCGGTAACCATTAACTGAAAGCAGTTTTTGCTTTGCTGTAGACTTCGGGATTAAACAGCGTGACTTTGAGAGAATAATCCGCGAAGAGGATTTATATCGAGGGGCACGAAAAAATGTTGCGGGAAACGGGGCACAAAAGAGACTTAAAGACTTTGTAATCCTGAAATTCCGTCAGGGACAGGTAACTTGAAAGAGCGAAGCTGATAACAGCATTTTCCTACTTCAGTGAAGGTAATTGGGCCAATTATGCATGAACAATCTTCATCTGATACAGGTGTAATAAGGGACACAACTCACTTAAAAACTCACTTAAGAATGGAAGAATAACCCCCGTTTTCAAAAAAGGCGTTCGGGAATGTACTGACAATTATCGACTCATATGCGTTTTACCATTTTTTAGTAAAATAGTCGAAAAGCTCTTGTACTAAATTTAACCTATTATCCTCACGTCAGTTCGCTTTTGACCCGGTTATTCTACAGAGCTTGCACTTCTTTATCTTACTAATCAAATTAAACAAGTCATCGACGAGGGTTTACTTTTTGGTGCTGTTTTTATTTACCTTACTAAGCATTTTAAACAATTGACCACTCATCCTACTACACAAACTTGAATCATTTGGCATTCTTGGCCTTCTCTTGAACTCACTCACTGTTATTTGATCGATCTATGTCAATGGTGGCAAAATAACGGTCACTTTCCTCCGCAAAAACAGTACCAGGGGAGTTCCTCCGGGTTCAATTCTGGCTGCTCTACTTTTCTTGTTATTTAATAATTTACCTAATGCGCTTCAAAGCTCTAAATGTCTGTTATATGCGGATGACACCATTATACTTACGTCGAGCAGCAATCACATCGCACTTCAAAATGCACTAAACACGACCTTATCGGCATCCACCAGTAGTACGTGAATATTCAACTGCAAATGCATGCTACAAAAACAACATTTATGACATTTCATTTCCCACAGAAAACGGTTACCTTGCCTCTTTCACTTGTAATAAATGATCACAAAATACCTGCTTCAAAGAGCACTCGGTTTCTGGCGTCGTTTTGGATAAACATCTCAAGTTTCATGCTCACGCGCAGTTGCTACTAAAAAAAGGTTATTTCGGTATTCACGTCATTGTGAAAGCATTACCATGTTTCCCACAACATGTTATCCTGTCACTATACTATTCTTACATTCACAGCCTATCTTTCATATTGCTTATCATCTTGGGGAAACACGTACAACACACATTTATATAATCTACGACATCTCCAAAACCAAGCCGCGCGGCTAATGACGTTCAGTGATTACCTTTGTCGCTTCATCCCCCTATACGTTGACTTAAACATAGTTCCCCTTGATGAATTATTTACTTTAAAGTTGGCAGTCACCATGTTTCGCCTGATTCATCACGATGTGCGCATAGAAAGTTTCACCCCTGAACTTTTCACTAATAATAATAGAACTCGGTTCTCTGCGATGAGAATTTCATTTGCCCAAAGCTCGCACAAACTACGGGAAAATGACTTAAATTTGCTGGTGTCTCCATGTGAAATTCCTCCTGAAATCAAACAGTCTTTCACAACGGGCTCATTTTGCCGACAAACCAAAAAATACCTAATTACTGAACTAACTGGACCATATTGGACACAGCTTTAATAAGGAAATTGAAACTGGTTCTTGTTTTTACTTCCTGCTTGTTTCACACTGCTTTGTTGAACTTGTATGTTCTGTGTATAATTACAGTGTCGCTGCTCCTATTGTGTAAGTGGAGCTGTACACAACATCTCACGAAAACTTGTTTTATGTATGACTTAGTCCTTCTGTTTATAATTATTGCAGACTTGTTCATTATCTTCGTTATTTCTTGAAAATTGTATAAAGTGTTTTCGTTCCCTTTGTTCACGTTACTACTTCGTATTACGCATTTTATACAAACTTTGTCATAACGCCCATTGTCTGCTGCATATTATGCATCGTTTAATCCACGATGTGCTAGCAGGTCCCCCGACAGTTTATCTGGGACCTCCATATGTCTTCCGCTTATTCGTTAATCTTATCTGTACGTCTACCCTTCAATAAACTACGAACTTCAAACAAGACACAAAGTAATGCTCGTTTCTGTTTTCACTCGTTGAGCATGTAAACATTGCTTAATTGTTTTGAGCGGCGTGCGCCTTTGTTATCTGTTCAACCAGACCAGTTGTTAATGGGCGCCGCTGGACTGTCGGTGGCGATACGATCGTCGGCTATAGACAAGGGTGCCCTCTGCCCCTATTCTATTTGCCTTTTATTTAGAGCCGCTATGCATGTCAGTTCTTCAATGCCGAAGCGTTCACAGTTTTAATGTTTTGGGCAATACAGTTTAAAGGTATTGCATTCGCAGATGACCTCGCCTTCTTGTGCTGGAAAGCCAAGTATTAAAAAGGTGCTCTCGTTGGCCGAAGAATTCGGGCTTTCAGGCGCTAAAACTGACTTAACTAAGAGTTCTGGCCTTCAGCTTTGGCTCATTGGCGCTCACCCCATCCGAATATGCCAGCATTGAAAGGTCACGTCGGCTACCAAAATACCTTGGCCTACCAATGAACTGCTATAAGAATAGCACAAGATACCGGCGGGATCGGGGGAAACACTCCGTCGTTATGCTGAGAGTTCCATGTCGCATAATCTTTCAATTTTAAGAACAGCTAATGTGTGCAACATGTTTCTCGCAACAAATAGGCTGTACGTTTTAATTCTGCAGCTGCGCGCGGCTCCCGATTCAGCGTTTTCACAGCACCTTCGCGACATTGGTATGGCTGTCTTCCATGGAGCCTGGGCGGGATAGTCTGTTTAGGCCCATCTGTGCGGGTGGGCTCGAGCTGAAGCAGTCTCTATTTGAGGCAACTAGTCGCGCGTTTTTGGTTTCTCTGTGACTCATCCCACCCATTATAAGAGCCATTTGTCAAGTGAATCTTGTGGATCTCCTTCCTGGTATTATTGTTTCCTCTAATTTTTTTCTCACGGCCGTATATATGGGGGGTTCTTGCATGAGGTGCGTTCTTCTGTAAGATTTTTATTGGCTTGTTTTTCCACTGACTATTTATTTACGGTGTCGTGCAAAACACTCTACATGGATTAAATATCAATGCTATTTCCTGAACACCTCTACAGATCTCCTTACGATGGTTTGCCCGGCCATGATATCCTTAAGCGAGTTTGTAAAATGCCTCTTTCACCATGTACAAAATCTTAGTTTTTCAAGCTACGTACGTAAACCTTGCCCGTTAAGACGTGGCTGCGCAGCAGGAACGATTTTTGTGTGTTCTGTTAATTATAGACATTGCGATGCTTCCAGCAACAATTGAGCGGTTGTTTCATTGACTGCAAAGACGCTGTACTGATCTGGGATGTGCCTCAACGGAGACTCCAAAAATACTTTGAATTAACACCCCACAGTGCGCGGTATACCTTGCAACGCTCCACGATGATGTGCCTTATGACCTTATTTTTTCTGCTGGCCCTACACAGTTTATGGAAAACGCCCATGTTAGAGAGGAACGCTGAGGCGATGAGTACGTCCAAGTTGCCAGAGTCAAATGATTATTAAGCTACAAGGCTACTAGGACCAAAATGATTTGAGAGCGGATTGGTACCTTGCTTTCCACCGGTGTGTATCACTGCTACCTTACTAGTGGGAATTGTTCTCAATGTCTCGTTCGCCGAATTCTGGATTACTCGTTCCATCTTGCATATTAAGCGCCGAAATTTGAAATATTTCTTGCATATATGTTTCTCTATATTTGAATTCTACATTCGAGGAAGCAGAGCTTACGGCACAGGAAGCCACACATTATCACGGCACACATTATCACGGAGTGTGTAGTAAAAGTCGAAGGGACGATAGCTAGACAAGGTAAACTTTCCAGGAGACGAAAGATTTAATTGGGAAACGGTAACGCATGACAATCTCCACCCCAGCTGACAGAATAGAACTAGCAGAGCTTTCAAAGTTAATCAATAAGCGTAAAACAGCTGACATGCGGAAGTTAATACGGATAGGATCGAGCATGCTGTAAAGAACGGAGGCAGCCTGAAAGCAGTTGAGGTGTCTAGGCATGGGGAAAATACGATGTATGCACTTAAAGACAAGCAAGGTAATGTAATCACAAATGGAGATAAAATAGTTATAGTAGCCGAGGAGTTCTATAGAGATCTGTACAGTAGCCGCGACTTCCAGGATAATACCGAACGAGGAAGTAGTTCAGAGGAGATAGACATCCCACCAGTAACGACAGAAGAAGTAAAGAAGGCTTTGAAAGAAATGCAAGGGGGCAAAGCACCTGGTGAGGATCGGATAACAGCAGACCTCTTGAAGGATGGCGGGCAAATTGTACTAGAAAACTGGCAAACCTGCATATCCAATGCCTAATGACCGCGAGTGTACCGGAATCTTGGAAGAACGCGAACATCATCCTATCCTTAAGAAAGGTGACATAAAGGACTTGAAAGATTACAGGCCGATCAGCTTACTGCCAGTCGCCTACAAGGTACTTACAAAGGTAATCGCTAACATAATTTCTGCCACCTTAGATATCAGTAAGCCTAAGCACCAAGCAGGGTATCGTACAGGTTATTCCCTAATAGACCATATTCACACAATCAATCAGGTGATAGAGCTAATGCGCGGTGCACACTCAACCCCTGTATATAGCCTTCATTGATTATAAGAAAGCATTTGACTCGGTCGAAACTTCAGCAGCCATTCAGGCATTGCGGAATCAGGGTGTATACCAGCATTACGTAAGAATACTAGAGGATATCTAGCAAGGGCTCCACAGCTACCATCGTCCTCCATAAGGAGAGCAGTAAGATACCCACAAGGAAAGGCGGTAGACAAGGAGACGCAATCTCTCTAATGTTATTCATAGCATGTTTACAAAAGGTATTCAGAACATGGGATTGGGAACAGGTGGGCGTAAGGGTTAATGAAGAATATCTTATTAACCTCAGATTTGCTGATGACGTTGCCTTGCTAAGTATACTTGGGGGACGAATCGCAAAGCATGCTTACCGCACTGGACAAGCAGAGTAGAACCGTGGGCTTGAAAATTAGTATGCAGAAAACTAAACTAATGATCCATAACCTCGGGAGAGCACAGCGGTTTAAGATAGGTGGCGAGGCAGTGGAAGTGGTAAGCGAATATATCTACTTAGGCCAAGTAGTGACCGCAGATCCCAAACATGATGCAGAGGTAATTAGAAGGATAAGAATGGGGTGGAGAGCATTCGGCAGGCATTCTCAGATAATGAATGGCAGCCTACTATTGTCCCTGAAAAAGAAAGTGATGACAGCTGCATCTTACCGGTATTAACCTACGGGGCAGAAACTTGGAGGCTAACTAAAAGGGTTCAACTGAAATTGAGCACGACTCAGCGAGCAATGGAACGGAAGATGATAGGTGTAACATTAAAGGATGAGTGACACGAAGTTTAGATAACTATGTAAAATGCTTCTTTTTTATCAGGAGATATCTCCCAGCGAGTTTCAACAGTAACCGTTCAGAAACATATTTCAAATCATTTCAATCTTTGCCCGCACGAGAAAGCCCGGAGCGGGCCGACATGGCATCATCTGCTCCTTGCCCCAAACTGCCGACGTCGGGTCTCCCGTGACGCAGCCGACGGGCCGGCTGCGTCACGGGAGGGTTGGCGCGCGCTGCAATGCCGTGTGTATCACGTCATGGTTTTGGGACTGACGTCATGCTGCCAGGGCACGTGGGGATGGTGAAGACTTCGGCCGGTCAGGGCGCGCGCGTCCAGACCGTCCGTGGTGCGGCAAGAATGGTGACGTCACGTGCACCCTCCTGTCATGGCGGCCACTTGGCGTTCGTTTTTGTCGCAACCGAAACTCGACACGAATAAACGACGCCGTAAATGATTGCTTACGCTGCGATCGACCGTCTATTATGCCATTCTATGGCTAATAGGCACCCATAGCAGCGACAAAAAAACGTAACACGAAAATTTTGTGTCAATACTCCTTAAAGGAGCCATGAAGAGAAAACAAAGTTTGTTTTATTCGAAGATCGGGTGTTTCATAGTACCCCAAGCGCTTTCCCGGAGCAAATCAATGCTTTATTTACACTGAGAAATAGGCAATTTAAGCCAACATTTTAAATCTCCCGCCAAAATTGCACATTCCGTGACGTGAACCATGGCGTCATACGAGCCGGTTCATGAAACAGATACTTAGTATGTCGACTCCATATAGCACCCCACACGGGAGTCGACCGAGACGGGCGGCCATTTTAAAATAAATAGTAAAACCTAGTGCACCCGCAGCCCTAGTCATGGAATCGCCTGATCCGGAGAACAAAACTCTCGCCGAGGAGCTCGGGCTTGCATTTAACAACCTCACACCATTGA
>JABSTR010002714.1:0-45002 GCA_013339765.2 Haemaphysalis longicornis
TTACAGTGCTAAGTGGTCGTCGGGGGAGGATATAGGACGATAAATTATGCAATAGTCTGGAAAAAATCGCATGCAGGATGAATGGTTACTTGGCAGATCATTTATATAGATTAAGAACAATAGAGGGCCGAGAACCCACCCTTGTGGTACGCCAGAAGTTACGGGGGAAAGAGAGGAGGGGGAATTGTTATTTCCAGTAAACTGCTGTCGAAGTAAAAGAACGTTACGAAGCCAAGATAGGATGAAAGAGTACAATCGAAGGGCAGATAATTTAGAATTAGCCGGAAATGCGCTACACGATTGAAGGCTTTTGAAAAATCAAGAAACATACAGTCAGTCTGAAGGTTATTGTTCATTTTGGAGTGCAATTCTGTTGTTAGTTCTAGCAGCTGCGTTTTGCAAGAGAAACCTTTCCTAAATCCGTGTTGCTTGTGAAAGAAGAACTTATTAGATTCTAAGTGTCGGAAAACATGCGAAGCAATTATATGTTCAAGAATTTTGCTGCAGATACAAGTTAAAGAAATTGGACGGTAACTTTCGGGTGAATGCTTATTACCCGATTTAAAAATAGGCCCTATTTTACCAATTTTCCAGTCGGACGGGAGTTGACCTGTCGCTAAGAATTGCTTAAAAAGGTGATACAAAATGTTAACAGAAACAGAGGCGGTGGTTTTAAGAATTTTAGAATTTATATTGTCAATACCTGCTGAAGTGGAGAGCTTGAGGTTATTAACTAGATGTGAAATACCTTCGGCAGTTATTTCAATTGGTTCCATGTATGCGGTGTCAAGTTCTGGAACGTATGGCACGTCAGAATGGTCTTCAAGGGTGAAAACAGATGAGAAAAATGCGTTAAATGCTGATGTGCAATGACTATCTGAGAGGGGAACGTAGTCGTCGTCTAGCAGGGATATATTTCTTGGCCATCATGTTCAGAGGAAATAAGGGACCAGAACTTTTTATAATTTGATTTCAAAACGGACGGTAAATCGACAAAGTAATAGTTATGTTTAGCAGCCTGTACGGGAAAACCGTAGTTTTTCATGAAGTTTCTATAAGCTTGCCATGCAGAAGGCGTGTCACGGCATTTAGCTGCGCAGTATAAACGTTTCTTTTTATTTCTAAGCTGCCGGAGAGATTTCGGGAACCAGGGGTTCGATTTATAATTTTTACTTTGATGAGCGGCACATACTGATTATCCAAAGCCCATACTTTATCTCTGTACAGCACCCAGTTATCATTCACTGAACGATGGTCAAAAATTGGCAGGAATGTGTCAGTGTAAAATGTTTCGAGTTCGGTGTTAATTTGGTTGTAGTTGGCTTTGCTATAATCGGAAATTTTTTTGTTCTCGGTACCGGAGAACGGTAGCGGAATGTTGAGGGTTACTTGAAGGAGGCTGTGATTGCTGAAACCATCTATGTGCAGTATGGGACCTACCGTTTCAGGAGTCGTCGTAAGAATTAGGTCGAGGATGTTGGAATTTCGCCTAGGTTGATTCACTATTTGGAATAAGTTAAAGTCTTAGGCAAGATTGATGAATTCTGTGGAAGAGTTGCAAGAGGAATACAACTGATTCCAATCTATTGCGGGAAAATTGGAGTCAGCGAAAATGTAAATGGCACCGGAGCGACATAACTTGCTGGCCTCGGTTAAGCTACTGCGCAAGTAGTCAACAAATGAATGGCCACAATCAGGTGGACGGTAGCAATTGCCGATAAGTAAGGTGGTGTACTTGGTAACACAGGCTACCCAGATAATTCCTATGTCAGAGTGTACATTTATTGTATATGATTGTACAGTCTTTTTTATTGCAAGAAGTACACCTCCGCCACGTCGATTTTTATGGTCGTTTCAGTAAATGTGGAAGTCTATGTGATCAGGAAAAATTTCATTATCAGTGATATCAGGGTAAAGCCATGTTTCGGTAAGGGCAAGAATGTCGCATTCACTGTCATCTAGGAACGAACAGACTAGATCGCATTTCGGCAATAAACTACGTATATTAGTAGATGATATCTATAATGTTGGAATGGTTTGAACTGAAATTTCATTCGGATCTTGCATGCACTTGTTCAGATCTAGCTATCTACTTGTTAGTACAACTGCATCAGTGTTGATGTCATAGACGTAAGTTTTTTTATCAATGTGCAGGCGGTCAACTTTTACTATGAATGGCTTGTTTTGGGTGTCGACAAACCCCACCAATTTGCGCCTAGCCTGTCGCGTCGCCAGCGAAAAATCTTCGCCTATGGAAAAAGTCGTTCCTTTTAGTTTTTTTGCAGATGACAATATCGGTTGTTTGTCTTTGAAGAAAGTTAGTTTTGAAATAATGGGTCTAGTGTTACCCTCTGTAAACTTGCCGAGCCTGTGGACTCGTTCAAAATGGTTACTGGTCGTTCGACCTTACAGTCGTTCAGAGCAGAAGGTAATTATTTTCTCCTCTGCCTCGTCCCATTCCTCCGCATCGCTATCGTCAATCCCAAAGAAAAGGAGATTTGAACGACGTTGCCTATTTTCAGCATCGTCACATCTAGACCTGATTTCAGTCAGCCGATCGGACACTTTAAGCAGAGCATTTTCACTGGGCCCTTCGCTGTTCTTTCGCAATGCAAGCATTACCTCGAGGACAGCGATTTTAGCGTTCAGTAATTTGATATCATTTACAGTTTCTTCTTCGCCGCTTAGCCGCTTAATATCCGAGAAGCCAAAAATGCACGGAGTCAGTCAAGTGGCACGGCTAATGCTGTTGCCTCCACACCAGGATCTCCTCTTTCATTATCTACCAGTTCAGATGCAGGCCGTCTTCCTGACCACGTAAATTTAGTCGTCGTTCATGCTCTGGCTCATTCGGACGTATGCACCTAGAATCATATGAGCAACGTCCTTTCCTGTGCTTCAGTGGATCCGTTTGCCCGTGAGGTTTATGGGGGGCTCACGCCTAGTGTATTGGCAGAGCGTGTTGGACCCCTGGGTGCTCCAACTGCGGCACAATGCTTAGAGTGCCAAAAGGACTGTCTTTTCTGATGAGGCTTTCCTAGAACGTAATATGAAAATAAGGTGAGCCGGTGTCACCATGAGAGCGTTAGAAAGATCGTTAGAATCAGAATGAAATGGTTGTCTAGTGAACAGGATAAAAACAAGCCCCAACACCTAGGCCACCTGCATAGAATATATTCTGTGCGTTTAAAAATACGGCAAGCAGTCTGAAGGGGTTAAACAAGGCAGTATAAAATAAAGAGGCCATATGACGCCTCTTTCAGTTGCGACATTTCCGCGCGTTGGAAAAAAGTCGGTCGGGGTGGACGATTTACGTATTTGTACATGTCCATCACCCAGTGACTCTCTTGAAGACTTCTTAGGACGGCCGAACACATTGTTTTTATTGGCTGTCGTAAAAAAATCAACTTTTTATTGTCAGTTAAATGATTGTTGGTAGTCGTATACCTTATATTTCTATGAACTACGCCTCGAGTGCAATCGCGCCAAAAATGTAGACACAAATAAGCCAGTGCAACAGGTTTGTTAGTTAATAATCGTGCGGCTCATATAGGGCTTCAAGTCTAGGAGTTCTTTAAAACACTGTGTTGGCCATGTAGCTGAATCGTGGAGCGACAGACCTACAGATATACCGAACCCCAAAGAAATGCTAAGCGACCCGAATCAATCTATGGCGCATTCGATTATAATTCGGCTACAGAACGCGAGGGACCTAGGTTTGATCCCGTCCCGGGAAGTGTTTTCGTCTTGCTTTATCAGCATCGTGTCTTGTGACACTTTGTTAAGTTGGCATTAGTACCGTGCGTTTTGGTTATGAAACCACCATCAGTGAAATCAATAAACTGCCTCTTTAAAAGTTTACTAGCCACTTTCCTGAAAGAACATAAATAAAATGGCAAAGCAATTTAAATAAGCTACACCTAACCCATCTGTATACAGAATGTACTGTCGGCGTCAGTTGAAACGCGAACACAATAATATGAACCAGAATGGGCAAAATTGTAAAAATACTGTTTGTAGAGTTCATATAATGGCACCCTACTGATATATTTAGACATCCACATTTCCGAACTTTGTTTTTGTAACTAAGCGTCGCGTAATTTTGGCTTGCATAGAAAGAAATCGCGCTATCTGTATGTCCACGTTCATAATTTCGTGTTGGCGTTTCATTTGACGCCGATAGTACATAACTTTATCCCTCTTCATTTCTAATGGCTGTGACTATGACTTAGTGATTACCTCATTAAACAAACATGAGTATGTGTGTTTTTGTCCCATCAAATCCAATTTACTGGAAGCAGATCAACAATCTTTAACGTTTCCAACTTATCTGTGAAATATAAATCCCTGGCTAGCCCCACTAACGTAAAACCTAGGGTGGGTTTAAGCATGTAGTATATGAGTGTAGTCTTGGCGCCTTGGTGTTTTTGATCACGGAGATGAAAGCATTGGGGGTAAGGTATGCAGCTTTGTCGTAAAAGTCTCGTGTATTTTAAGCGCAAAGTGTTTTGGCACGAGGCAATGGAAAAGGAGAAGAAACATTCTAGCTCGAGGAATGGGAAAATGGTTGTCCCGGTGTGTTCTTTTAGTATGCGTTACTTCCAGCAACCAGGTGTTGGAAAGCGAGTGTCTCGGTGTTTTAGTACCGTGACCACATAACACGACGATGACAGGAGACGCCGACCGCTACAGCCCCGACGGTTATTCGCGCATAACAAATATAAACAGGTTACTAACACTATTCATAATTGTAGAGTCGTCCTCACGCCCAATTGTCGCAGACTTTGTTGCGGGACACTGTCGACCAATCAAGTGGGAGCCATTTTTTAAAATCAGACCTTTGTCCGCCCCCTCAGTAGATGTTATTGCGTTGACGGCAGACGGGTGTAATGTTACATTCACTGTAAAACAACCGTGGCAAGTAAGCAAACTAGGAGTATTTATAATGTCGTATAAGCGGCTGACTCATGTTTTTATTTTCGGAAACTTGCGGTAAAATTTACAGTAACGGCCCGTTTTCTACTGAGCATTAGGAATATCTTCCGCTATGCATCAGGATGATTTGCTATAGGCACAACGCAGAGGAAAACCTTTTGGGAACCCTACACGTGCAAAGCGAGAATTTCAATCGCCCTTCGATGAAACTTCCCATTGAATGTTTGTTCTGTACTTACAAGAGAAAGCGCACAAGGAAAGTTGAGACGGCGCGGACAACTTCATATTCTTCGGGTGAGTTTTGTTTACTAGATGCGTGGCAAACTGTCCTTTATATACCACGACTAGGTGGGTTAATGCCAGGCGTCAAATGTCAGGCTACGGAACAGAAACAAGAAAAACACGAGTTCTACAATCCATTTTAGATACTAATGAAGTGGAAAGCAAGGAAATTTTTTGTTTATGAGTGTCAGCATTTACTTATTTATCTTGCTCAGTGGCGACAGAGCGGTGAAACGACCATGATGAGTGTGGCCATGATTCATTTAGCGTCAGCAACCATGACGCTACAACGTCTATGTCAAGTCTTTGTGCTTCATTCTTTTTAATGTGTACACGCTTGGCACAATCTGTAGTTGTCCACTTCGTTTTTTACTCATGACACAACCCCAGGTCAAGGGCGACCATTCCACCTGTGGCCGCGGTGAAGTTACGAATGCTATGAAGGTGAATGATGTGATTTCTCACAACTATGAGGTGCTTGCTGCCACGGATGATCATGACTGCATTGGCTATGCCTGACCCCGATAGAGCAAATTTGTGAAAGCACCAATGAAATATCATGTGTCTTTGAACGACGTCGAACGAAAGGTCTGGTGATACGCCGCCAGGGGCTCGCCTCGTCTGGACTCATATCGTCGCGGCTGGTCTTAATTGACTGGTCACAGACTGAGGACAGGGGGATGCGCGAGGCTGATACAGCCTCACATGGCCGATGCACCGTCGACGATCGTGTTCATGCCGAGAAGGTGCAAAGCTGGAGCGAGGATGAGGTGATCCCGCACACTCCCACGAAATATTACTTGCCGGCATAACGATGATACGAACGGTTATGAATGAGGTGATGAATTAATGGGCGTCAGCCATTTCGCATTTTGCATAGCTACGTCACGTCTATGCTCTTCGTCTTCTTTTAAAGAATACAAGGTTAACCCTACATGTAATTGAACACTTCGTCTTTTCATTTTCATTGTGACATATCCCTCACTGTTTGAAGGCGACCGTGGCATTCGATACCGCGAGAAATAACGAATGCTATCTAGGCCGACGATGCCATGGCAGTGAAAGGTGAGGTGCTTGCAGTCACGGGTAACTATGATTGCTTCGATATTGCCTGGCCCCGCTATAGCGATTTCATAAAGCCAGCGACAAAGCGTCATGTGTACTCGGAACCTAATCGAACAAGATTGCTGGGACACACACGTCGCTATGTGTTCAATTTGTCTGCTGTCAACTCATCGTCACTAGTCTTGATGGGCTGGTCAGAGTCTGGAGATATGGGGTGTGGGAATGGTCGTTCGAGCGCTGGTCGCAGTGAGCCTGGGGCTGCCCGACATGGTCCCCGCACCGTCCACGATAGCGTTCTCGCAGAGGAGGTGCGAATTAGAGCGAACCCCCACACTCCAACAAACTGATACTTGGGGGCTGAATGAGGACACGAAATATCATAAAGAGGGATGATTTATGTGCGCCAGCCATCTTCACGGCACCACATTAGAGTCACATCTATGTGCTCCATTTTCTCCGACGCTAGGAAAGCATGACGCCTATTGTCATGGGTTCAACATGTGTTGAACCCAACAAGATGGGTTCAACATGTGTTGAACCCATCTGGAAGATTGCCAGCGTCCAGTCCGGGTGATCACGCGCTTTTTCAGCTCGAAAGCCGCGATATCTTTGTGGTCATTTCAAAGTCCCCAAAGTGTACCTCAGAAATTGAGGCCGGAACGTACTTCCAGTATAAAATAAAGTTCGGGTTCTTTATTCTCCTTCAATGATGGGATATTACGACTTTCATGTCCAAGAACTCACCCTGGCGGTCCCCGTTGCTTATGGTTATGGCGAACAACACCAGAGAGACTTCTCGTATTTCCTTGACAGCATTTTACACAACTGTATCTATGAACGATAGCAATTCTACCCCACGTGTTTTTCAATTTTCTTACACGGAAAGTGCTATAAAGTATCTTGAGCATTGTTACGAGACCTCTGAGACACTCGCTCTAAAGGGTACGCTAGATGCACTGTGAGTGCAATCATCATCATCAATGAGGGAAGATGAGGACGCTGACGTACACGCGCGTGTTGTTCGGTCCTTGCTTGGGCGGCGTACTCTTATACCGTGCCTTTTGTAATGGGCCACTTGTAAATACCGGTATACCCGTATAAATATATATATGTGAAACCATGGATATACTTAAAAAATGTGCACGCACCTAAAAAATTTCCAACCGACTCTGCGAAAAATAAGCGTAATCCTCTTAACTAAACGGCAATAGCTCCCTACCTAAAAACACAGGGAAGAAAGCACATCAGGCGTGGGAAAATGAGCAAATATCACATAACGGACATGTTGTCGCGGAGCGACCGACTCGTTGGGGTTCCGCAGGAAAGGGAGCCATCAGACCCTTTGATGGATCGTCTCTTTATTGGAGATGACTGACTGATCTACAACGACAATGATAGCAGTGCACGCTCCGCTGCGCGAGGTCTGTGGATGAACGAGTGCACGGTCTCTTCCTCTTCTTCGTCGCCTGCTAGTCTCCAAGATCCTCCAGGGCCTCAAAGGATGCGCAATCCTGTTCTAGAAGACGAAGCTTCTATACTGGCATCTTGATGACCTTGCTTGCTGGCAACCGCACTGAACAGGCTCGAATGAATCCGTCAGTTCCTGTGTACTCTTCTTGAACCCGGACTAGCGGGCAGAATAACTTGAGCGAATTAGGAATGTCCACTAGCACGATGTCACCGACCTTTAGATTTGAGTTAGTGAGTAAGAAATTTATTAGAGCGACCGGCTCGTTCCGGTTGAGCCGCCGGTGAAGGGAGTCGTCAGGCTCTCTGGTGGAACGTCTCTTTAGTGGCGATGACCGACTCATCTAGAATGACAATTATAGTAGTGCACGCACCGCTAGGCGCCATCTGCGGATCCACGAGCGCACGGTCTCTTCCTCTTTTTCGTCGCCTGGTAGTCTCCAACATGAGTGTGACACTTAGTGCTGGTGCCGTATTAATAAATCGAGCGTTTTCATGGACTCAGACAGCGAATATGCTGTTGCCATCTCTGAGTCCAATCTACTCCAGTCCCGTATTCCGACGCCGAAAACGTGCACATCGGCTTGTGATTACTACCGAGATATTTGCATAAGACACTGTCATGTCTGTGGCGTCTAAGGCGGGTCCGAAAAGAAGATACATTTTGACGCATATCGATCCTAAAATTTAATTGAAATAGCTAAAACCAAATGTTCCAGTGAGCCTGCCTTGCTCTAGCTGAGAGTCTTTTCAGCACTGAAGAAGCCAGAAATTTAATGGTGATTTAATTCCCTGGCATTTGTTGCGAATTGATTGCACTTCTTTTTGTTGCAGACCTTCTTTACTTTATGTGAGGGTATTCTTGTTAGAAAATGAGATTGAGATGTAATATTTTACAAGTTGCCTAACAAGCCACGTTTGTCACAACTTCAGTTGGAGTGAGTGACCGCTTTAGCCACAGTTTTACCTAGAAAAGATTCTGCATCGAAGTAGGGGTAGCATTTGTGAAGTCTGGATACCATGTAAAATCTCAAGTAAGCGTATTTGTTAAGAATTTTTGGTGATGAACATTACTTAAGGGTATTTTCTTGATGCGGTACTTGAAGGTACAAGGCTGCTTTTTGTTCTTATATTAGGCCTAAGGTTGTCGTTTGGATACCAATTTCCCTAGACATGACGCAGAGTCATCTCAAAATAACGATGCTACATTAAACATTAAAAGCTAAATCGTTAACGCAGAATAAAAAGAATACCAGAAGAACCGAGATGATCTGCCAGTGATCTCGGCAGAACCTCGGACCGTACAAGTACGGTCTGAAATGTCGGGCTCTATTATGAGAAGCTGTGATGTATTAATGTGCAGGTTTTTTACAAGTGCTGATATTTGGCATTTAAAAATGAAGGCTTTCTTATTTTGCAGGTATTTAGACTGAACTATACCATGAAGGGTCTAAGAAAAACCTAGAAGTATAATATCTGTTTAGGTAGTGTTGTTTGATAGGGAGCTAAGTTTGTTAGGGGTCTTATAGTTGAGAAAACGCTGTGGGAATCATGCTGATTAAGTGAGCAAAAGTTGACCAGTTCAGCTTTTCCTTACAGTCAGATGCTATATATCTTTAGGTAATTTCCGGGATGTACCGGTTAATGGGATGGACCAGAAATTTCCAACGTGCTTTTTGCTTTTCGCTGTGTATCTTGGTAATACTTTTGTTTTTTGCCAGTTGCATGGTGAGGTAGATGACGAAAACGACTCGCAAAGCTTAGGCCTAGGTATTCGCTACACTATTCTTCATATCTTTTTGTAATTCTTTTGGTGTTTTGACACGGCCCATGGCTTTCTATGGATCGGAGTTAGGTAAAAGTTGCAGAATTGCTGCATCCTTACTGTTAAGTTTGCCCCTGTGTAGGTATTGTGCTATTTCACTCGAGGTGAACTGCCCTTCACTGCAGTAACTGCCGAGTGCAACAAAATATTGAGCATTTGACCTTGCAACCTCGTTTTTAATGATAGTGAGGGCGTCGTTGCGAAGTTGTGCAGGCATGACTCCAAAGTTTTTACTTGCTATTCGTGGTTACGTGATAATACTTGGAAGGCTACATTGAGGCAATGTTGTTTAGCTTCTTGTTTTTTTTTTGTTCGGGAACTGTATATGTTAGTCTCAGATTTCTTGGTTAATTTGTGGGGTGTGTTTTTCCCATACAGCGTAACCTTTTTACTTCAAACTTCACGTTGCACACTCGCTTAGCTTTTCGAGTGCAATTTATTTTGTTTTTGAGGACAGTTCAGAGTGTATATGTACAGTGAAGTGCCACGACCTTAAATTAGAGCGATTGTGAACTGTAATTTGAAGATGTATCAAAGGTGACCACAAAAAAGGCTGAAACGCATGCTCGAGGTAAGTTTGGATGCTGCCGTTGAATATTTTCTAATTCCTGTTTGCATCTTCACTTTCTACTTTTCAGTTTTCTTCTAGCCTAGGGAAGTCAAAATTGAAAAGGAGATAATTATGGCTGTACGTCGTGCCTTTGAGAAATATTTCTGGGTTGGAAGAGCACCGGTCTTGACGTAAACTAACTCATTTCTCTAAAGGGCCAAGTGTCCTGGAATCCGGTGATTTAGGGTTCGGTGACGTATATTGAGTTCACTGAATGAAGCAGTGCAAGGGCAGCAACTGGGATTACTTTAATACGCAACCTTTGCCTTCACTCCGCCTGCCCCTTTCAGGCTAACAAACCAGACGCCACCAACCTGGCTTAGCTTTAAAACGAGCACCCCCTACCATTACTCATCTAGTACTCGATTTTATGCCACTTTACAATGCTTATTTACGCAATACTCGGTCACTTATGCTCCTCTAATACCCTTCGCAGGATGGTGCGGGCTTTAAAACACACCCTTTCTATCACGTTTATCCCCAAACATTTTACTTATTAGTGAGACGTCCTGTCAGCAGCTCTATTTACTCTGATGAGACTTCTCTTGTTATCTTGGCTGGACCTGCAGCCAAAAAATAATTGTGCCTGCGCTGAGCCCAAGCTATCATACCGAAAGAAGGCACAATAAACAATTTCCTCCATCCTTTCTTCCTTTATGTCGGAGTGTACCAGACTGATTGTAAACATCCAGATGGTATCGATCATTGTAACCTCAGTAGCTATCATAAATAAAACAGTTTTTCTATCCTGATAGCTGTGCCACCATGAAGAAAGCCGAAACAAGTGATGAAGGCCCGATTTGTAGCTAAAAAATATATGCTACCTGTGCCGTACCATTACTATGTTAACAAAGATTAAAAACAAATAAGGGCGCAAATGTATTTGTAAGCATTTGTTGTGACTTAGGGTTCCTTTGCCACAATTTAAATATTAAAATCCCACGTATTCCTAATTTAAATAGGGTCATTTAAATAAATAACGATATTTATTTCTCTTTTCCGCGCAGCTCCATACAATTTGTATATTATTTTTCGCAGTTTGCCGTGCCATGCTGAAACTTATTGTAAATATTGCACTTTGGAAGAGAGGCAACCTAGCGGTGTTTTTACATTCTGTTTAAAAGATCATTCTACTCGCCGTAAAACTGCAACCTAAAGAGGAACAGCACGGAACTCAGGGATGCTCTTATAACGCGTATAACATGTTTCCTAATCTGCCAGTTTTTCTTTGTGGAGATTTCAATTTTCCGGAAGTCAACTTGACCAACCCCACATATGTCATAAGTGATAGGCCGTGTAAGTTATGCGATTTTTTGTCAGTCTGTTTGAATTTTCACTAACACAGCTCTTAAGCGAACCAACTCGGGTAACACTCTCCCCGCCCAGCATATTACCTTTAGTGCACACCACATCACCAAACGTTGTTTCAAGTATAACCTACTTACCCGGAATTAGCGACCATTGCTTACTCAGCGCTACATTAAGTTTACCTGCTCGTGGGTCAACTAATTCACGAAAAACAACTCGCAAAATTGCAAGCCAACTTGGTTGCCATAACCTTGCCTTTGAAGAATTTATTGACCAATATATAGCCCATTTTAATGAACATTCAGTCGAATAGAACTGGCCTGTTTACAAAAGCAATCTCCGTAGTGTAATTAAGACACACTTTCTACCAAAACCATAGTAACAAATCGTTATTTTCTGTAGTATAACCAGACGCTAAAACGACTCGCAAACAAGACGTTACGGTTGTTTCTAAGGGCACAATCATACGGAAAGTCTGAAGCTCGGTCAAGGCTCCACGAGTACACCAGGATGTTTAAACAAACTCTTAAAAAAGCTAAAAACAAGTATCATGCCATCACTTTGCCGTCAATGCTAAAAGTAAATTTTAAAAATGGAGCATAGTAAACAAGACAGACAAATCGACAACATCTTGAAATAACGCTGGATCAACTCCTGTGATGCCCAGCGAATGTGCAGACTTGCTTAACGAAGCATTCCGAAAAGCTGTTTCGCCCATCAGTAACGAATTCTTACCATAATACACTTGTGAAACTCTGCTTCAAAGAGATCCGGTCACCTTGGACTTTGGTGAAATTCCTTGAATAATTGATCACCTCGAAATGTGTTCTTCTGCTAGACCGGATGATAATACCAGTAAAATAAATAAAAATACTATAATATACTCAGTGATTGATTTGTACAAACTATTTCAACGATCTCTAGAGGCTGGGATTCTGCCTCAGGACTGGTTGACAGGTAAGGTGGTCTCACTTTTCAAATCTGGTGATAGGCACGCGGCCAATAATTCTCGACCCATATCTCTAACCAGTATTTCTTTCTAAATCACGGAGCACACGGTTTCGCACTTAACACGTGTCCTGGAATCATCGTATTTCGTCACACCCGAACAACACGGTTTTAAAAAATTCTTTTCATGTGAAACACAACTATTAACATTCACTGATGACTTATTAACCATTCTAGACAAATGTTCAGAAGTAGATTGCTTTTATTTAGACTTCAGGAAACCTTCTGGTGAAAGTTTGCTGAAAGGCTCAATTATTGACCCTAATATACTAACATGGATAGAATACTTTCTTATCAATCGCTCCCAGTACGTCTTTGGTAACGATCGCTGTTCTATATCTGTTAGGTGAGGGGTACCCCAAGGGTCGTTATGAGGGCCTCGTCTGTTTCTAGTTCATCTTAACCATTTACCAAATGTTATTACGTCACCAAATAAACTTCTTGCGGATGACTGCGTAATTTACCGAAAGCCACAACTACTAATAACACTTCTCTACTATAAGCTGATCTTGAGCACATCTTGGATTTTTGATATAAATGGAACATGAGACTTAACTCAACCAAACGCAAAGTTATGTGATTTTCACGTCGAGCTGTGGCAGTTTCTTTCGCCTATAATATTCACAGTACTACTCTATTAGTCGTTACCTCCTACAAATATCTAAGCGTATTCTTAACGTGTAATCTTACCTGGAACCAACGTGTAACTTACATTAGGTCGAATGGTAACCCTATGCTAGGTTATTTAAAATGAAATTTCAAAGCTGCAACTCTGCCCGCGAAGCTTCTTCTTTGTAAGTCCAAACAATTCCTTAGTAACGTCCAAACTTAAGTATGCGGCACCGATTTGGGATCCACCCACCAGATTACTAACTGAAGCACTTGAAGCTGTTCAGAACCGTATGGCTTGTTTTTGTTCTGGTAATTATACGCCTCAACCTTCGAGATCGCTGCTCCGCCTGCCGCGCCTTTTCCGCTGATTTACTCGATTTGCACTGTGTGGCTGATAGGGGGTCGTGCAGTGTTTCGGTTCTGTTTTGCTTCTTTTCACATTTCCGCGCCTTGTAAAACTTGGTATGGTGACGTTTATAAGCGAAGAGTATGTTTAGGTCACTTAAAAGCAGGTGGGTCTTCGTGGGGCACTCGAACACCAACAAGAGCTACCCCTGGACGCGGTTTTGCGCTCTTGGTTGACCTTTTTCCGGGCGCCGCCAACGCCAGCAGAATATTACCCCTGTCACCTCCAAATACATCAGGCACAACTTAATTCTACTGTCGCCTCGTTTAGACATGATACTGGCATAGTGAGAGGTTGCTTGCGTTTTTCTGCGCGGATAACCAATGCGGCTTTGTTTCGAATATATAATTCGCAGGAAAATATGTTTTTACGCAATCTGTTTACCCTATATGCTTTTACCCAAGGAAATTACCCAATCCCGGACAATAATAATGCCTTTTGTAGGAATAGAAGCCATGCGGAAATGTTAAGTATATTACAAGGCTGTGCTTGGTTAAATATGAGCCCACTCCCATCGTTATAGCAGTAACCAAGGAAAGTTAATAAAACCGTAGAAAAATACATGCTGGTCAAGTCCGAGAAAACAGAATAGCTCTAACGTGAATGAAAAAACCCCGTGTAGCTTGATATGCTAAAATCGTTCGTCAAAACATAGCCCAGGTAGGACTCACCAGACCAACTAGATGCAAAATTCACTGCTATTTCGCAAGACATGGGATGGGGAGTGGAGGGGGACGCTATACGTGTACAAATACGGAGTGAAATCTAGAAATGAACGTTTTAGTAATCACACAAATAAACCTCGCATTCACTTTCTTTTTGTTTTTCGACTTCGACAACCAGCTGGTCGTTCGGCAGAAGCATTTTTGGAAGTATACAGTGTAGGCAGTTCACTTCGCAGTGATAATGTCTCAGTGATAATGTCATGCAGGTATATGAATGCCTGCTCTCCCTCGAGCATCTGCCCCGTTTCGTTTTCTGTAATGGCACCTTTTGTATATAATGGAACCTTCTGTGGGGGAGTGGAGGGGGACGCTATACGTGTACAAATACGGAGCGAAATCTAGAAATGAACATTTTAGTAATCACACAAATAAATCTCGCGTTAACTTTCTTTTTGGTTTTCGACTTCGACAACCAGCTGGTCGTTCGGCAGAAGCATTTTTGGAAGTATACAGTGTAGGCAGTTCACTTCCCAGTGATATTGCCTCACTGATAATGTCATGCAGGTATGTCAATGCCTGCTCTCCCTCGAACATCTGCCCCGTTTCGTTTTCTATAATGGCACCTTCTGTATATTCCGTGGGATTCCTAATGCTTCCAAATGGTTCCAAAACTCCTTCTGCGTGTCTCTACACTTCCCTCGTAATCCGCCACCCATCGCTCGCTGTCGGCCTTTATCTTCCCCTGCACCAACAGTTGCACTTCCACTTTTCTTTGGTTATATTGCTCTCATTTTATTTCCATGAGTGAAACTTAAGCGCAAACTTTTTCACAGGGACGAGAAAGGCAACGACACAGGCGCCTGTGTCGTTCCCTTTCTCGTCCCTGTGAAAAATTTTGCGCTTAAGTTTCACTCATAGAAATTGAGAACCAACTAGCTCGTCTCTCCATTTTTTTATTTTATGCCCATCTCTTGGTGCTCCCTCCCTGCCTTTTGGCCTGCCTCTCTTCTCTACACGCCTGTTTGCGTCTCTTATACCCTCCTTGAGTTCTGGTTCCACCACCTTTTTGGCGTTTTCGTTCCTTTCTATTTATTTGCCCTTTCTGCCTTGACTATATTTTCCGGCATACTTTTGATGAGCCTACCATATACTCATATTTCTCCAGGGTTTCTTTCTATGTCGGCTTCTATACTTTTAGCTTTAGCCACAGTTTGTTTACTGCTTAGATTTTTTTACTACCCCGCTCGGTCATGTTTCGCGCTCCCCGGTTTCCCGAAATTCAGTTTCATACTCTTGTGGTCACTGCCCCGACTCTGACCCCCTTCGTTATCTACGTTCACTCCATCAAGCCATCTATAAAGTCCCTCCTAGAGGAGGCAGTAGTCGATACTCGACTCTGTCCTGCCACATTCGCACGTGATTTGACTCTGGCCTTTTGGTTCCCTATTTACAATGACAAGGGTCTGTTTCTAACACAAATCCAGCATTAGATGTCCGTCATTGTCTGAGTACCGGTATAGATCTTCAATGTGGCCGTTCATGTCCCATACCAATAGTACCGCCCCCTATTATTTCAAATCGACATTTTTCCTTTTGAGCACGTTACCAGGTTATCACTTTGTTCCTTGCTCTCCTTACGCATCCACAGGTACGACACACCTAAAGACACCTTTTTACCTTCTATCATGCCTTTCACCCACACATTTTGTTTAGTCTGCTTTCACTCTTTTCCAATTTTCCCCGTGTCGTATTAGCATACCTACTCAGCCGCCTCTTCTCGACCCAGCCGTCCTATTGCAACCTTCCCATACATGCTCTCCGATTGCCGGAGGTTCTTCTAGGTTCCTTCGGTGCGTCTCGGTCACTGCACATACCCGGATATATACCTCTTCTAGCTGTTTGCGAATGTCCACCCATTTCACTGGATTCCTGCCACCCCGAATGTTTATGTACGCCATCTTTCGTTGTCGCCCTCCCTTAATGAGACACCGGCGTCTCTCTTTCATCTACCTGCACACACATGTACCTGTCTAGCGGCCACCCTTTCTTCCCTGTTTACTACTTGCGGCCCCCCTTACTACCTGCGGCCCCCCTAAAAAAGCCACTGCTCGAACCGCGTGTCGCCGCCTGATGGCTTCTCCTGCCGGCCTACTGAAGTGGACTCCACCCTGCTGAAACGCCCTCTTCCAGCCCACTCGTCGGACATATGCGATGACTACTGCAAAATCCATCGCCTTACCGAGCTCTCGTATCTCTCTGTTCACTGGCATCACCTCCCCCTCCACATGCATGCCTTCCCAATAATCTCGGGTACTCTGCTCACAACAACTTGTAAATTTGGGCACAGCGTCCTAGGCTCCCTAACTCCCCTCTCCAGCTGCCGTCGCGCTCCTGCGCCCCCTCCCAGCAGAACTTCATTGATTCCCTGGCTATAACCACTACGTTCTGGCCATGCAGGTTTTCCAACATCTTGTCCTTAGCCTTTTCCAGGACTACCCTGACCGTCTCGCCAGAAAAAAATGCCCACTTGCACTGTGTTGTCTACCCCTCCGCTGTCCTCTAATTTCCCGCTCGGGGTGGAGCATGTTCGAATCGCCTGCCGTGATCACCATTCATCCATCCCCTTCTTTTGAATGCCCTCCGGTGGGGTCACCTGCTCCGGCTGCGCCTGAGTCAGCCTGACCTCCTTATCGCTCGGACCCTTCTTGTTCGGGTCTCCGGCTTCGCTATCCTCCTTTGTTATGGGCGCACTGGTACTCCCTCGCTGACCAGCGCTGCCCTGACCGCCATCGTTTTCCTGGGGGCCAAGCACACTCGGCGCGCCTGTATTGCTGCGCACGCCATTCTTTTCAGGAATGGCGTCCTTTGTCTCTACCTTGCTCTCTATCTGCACTACCTTCGCTTCGAGCGCCTCCTGCTGCTTCCGTTCACCTTTCAGCTCCTCCTGTGACTCCCCAAATCGCACCCAGAGCAGCTACGTTTCTGCCGCGAGCTGGTCGAGGCGCGATGCCGCATACGCGGTCTTCAGATAAAATCCCGCCTTTCCACCTCCTCGACCGACTCAAAGCTTGTCTCTTCAAACGGGTACTCGGGCGCGCATCCCATGCACACCACACCCGGTGTCTTTGGTGGCCTACCAATAATTTCTTAATTTACAAAAATATTCTAATTTACAAAAATAAATTCTACCAATAATTTCTTAATTTACAAAAATATTCAGATGAAGCAATCGCAGAGGCCGTGGTGACGTTGCGACGAACCCATCTTTTATTCTAGGAAAGCATGATGATGAATAGAACTGGAACGTGCATGTGGTGACTTCTTCTTCTTGACTTCTTCGCTACTTCTCCTTGGTTTTCTACATCTTCCCGCCCGCGAGATTCAATTGTAGCATCCCTCCATGGAGTAGAAAAGCTGTACCGGTCTCCTGATTAACTGCCGGTCAGGTGTCCAGCAAACATGCTCTGACTAGGCCGTCTCTGCCTGGAAATATCTTCTCAACTTTGCACAGCTTCCAATGGGCTCAGTGTGGCTTGTCCACTAGTAAAACCATGTCCCCTTCCTTAATCGTTTTGTTGGTTGACGACTTCAAGCTTGCGCTTCCTAATTCTGCTAGGTATTCCTGCTGCCATGTTTCCCACCACGCTGCTGTTCTTTCCCGGGAGTTCATAAAGCTTCTAGGCATGTTTCGGCGGCTTTGGGGTCTTGATGAAGTTTCTGTATACCGCCTATGACGGCGGCCGGGGATATTATCAGTGGTTCGTTTGGGTTGTCGTATACATATGTGAGTGGTCTGTTGTTGAGTACGCCTTCAGCTTCCACAACTATTGTCCGGAGTTGTTGTTCTGTCATAAGCCGCCTTCCAATGGTCTTTCTGATGGCTGACCTAAAACTTGTTATCAGTAATTGACAAAACCCGCCCCACCAGGGTGCTACCTCGGTTATGTACTTCCACTTGATCTGAAGATTCGTTGTGAAAACACTCACTTTATCATCCTCCACCCTCAATATTTTATTGTTTTCTTTTTCCGACCTTTTGAATGATCTGGCAATATCGCTGTAGATGGTCTTGCACATGCCCCTTCTGGCCACGAATCTCATAAAAGCGTGTATAAAATACTCAGAGGCTGTGCTCTTCATCAGCTCAAGATGTACAGCTCACGTCATCGCACAGGTGAAAATTCCGATGCCATGTAATTGGGATGCGCCTTTCCTTTCCGTCGCGCCGTTCCCGACAGTCTCGCCTGAACGCATGAGTTCTTTTTGCTCTTGTCTGATGAGAAATAATTCCGCTTTGTTGAGTTCTTCGGCTGTTATAGAACCTGATGTTTTATTCTTTTGTAACTTTTCAGCATACCGTAGCACCCATGGTTGCGATCGTTATTGCCTTAGTATAGGATCCGAACCTGTTCTCGTCAATACCTTTTTCTTGTTTATCGTACGACATAAGCATAGAATGCTCCATGTTTGCGACATTATTTTCTTCCACATTCTTTATCTGTGCTTCATATTCAGGTCCCTCACGATATTCTACAAGCCAAACTGGACCTTTCTACCAGGCTTCTCACGCAAGCAGTTTTTTTTCATTTTTATCCCTCTCGTCATCAGGTCGGCAGGGTTTTCCTCACTTTTTACGTAGCCCCATTGGTTTGCACTTGATTTCCTCTTGGTTTTACTTGCTCGATTTTGAACGAAAATGTCCTTGATTTTGCTTGATTTTACCCAGAATAGCACAATTTGTGAGTCTGTCTAGAGCTTGACGTCTTTGATTCTTCCGACAAAGTTGTCCACAATGTATTTGGCTAACCATGCTGCTGCCGTTGCTACCAGATGTTCTACTCTTGCGAGAGTTAAGTCCTTAAGCGCTGCAACTCTTCCTTTACTCATTAGAAGCTAGGTGTTTTTGCTTCCATAAGTGTATGTGGTCACAAGATATGCCGCTACTCCGTAAGCTCTTGGACTTGCATCCGAAAATACGTGCAGAGTCGATACCTCTTCCGATTTTCCATAGGAGTGTGAGCATCTTGGTAACAAAAACCCGTCTAGCACCTCCAGCTCTGAAATCCACTCCATACAAGCTGTTCGATATTCATCGGGTAAAGGGTCATACCAGGTGAATGACGCTTCCCAAACATTCTGTAATTGCAGCTTTGCTCCTACGGAAAAGGGTGTCAATAGCTCCCAGGGATCGTACAATCTGTCAGTGGCTTGTAAAAGCTGACGCTTTGTTATTTCTGCGACATCCATCTCCGAACGCTACGCCATGCTAGGAAAGGTAATATGGTCCTCTATAAAATACCACTTCGTTCCCACCACTTTAGTTTTCATTCTTGTCTCCGTCGCCTGTCTAGGTCTTCCCCTTCCTTGTCAAAGACACTTCGTAGGGTTGGATCGCTAGATGTCCACTTCCTTGTAGCAAGTAATGAATTTTTGGCGTTTTTGGCATGCTCTCTCTGCCGTGTATAGTCGTTTCGAATTGACTCCGAAACCGGGGCCTTAGCTTCCTGGTTCCGTCAAACTTGATCATTTCGATCCTTGGCCGCTTCACTGTCACTTGGTACCATGCAGTTAGTACTTTGTATTTCAATATTGGCATTCTTTTCTTGAGCACGATGGGCTGTGCGAGAACTCAGCTCGTATTCATTTAGTTTCAAGTCAATCTTGGATACGGTCTCTACTATCTTCATTTCATGTTCGCGCAATCTTTCAAACTCGGATTCTGCATTTTCTACTGTCAAAACTTGCTCTATTTGGCTGTCCACTTGCTTTAGAGCATCAGAGATTTTTGTCATTTGGTTACGTAGCGTTACCAACGCGCTCCGGTGTACCTGTGTCACAAGCTTCTGATCTCAGCTTCTGATATTTCCTGATATTTCTTGAGCTTCTGATATTTCTGATATTTCTGAAAGCTTTCTGAATATGTCTGAAAGCTTGTGATATTTCCTCGGCCACCACGCCGAGGAAATACAGAGACACTTTCTAAGGAGGGTTACATGCTAACACTAAGCATCAAAAAAAGGATAGCAGTTACGAAAGCTGTATGCGACACAGTAGAAACTAGGAGGAGGCATACGCCTTAAGCCTAGGCGTGGCTATGAGTAAGCGTGGGCAGAAAGTCATGGTGGACGGAAATGACGTTAAGTCACGGCGACGTCTAGTCGGCTTCGCCGGGCAGCCGCTTACGTTTTTCGGGAATCCGGGGTGTGGAGTCAGGTCGGCCTTGAGACCCGCGCCGACGAGGCGAACTCGATCCCGTAGATGAGCGGCTGTTCGTTCCGCCGCGGGCATACCGACGGACTTCGCTAAAGCCGCGTCACCCCCGGAACCTTCTCAGCGTTTTGCACGTTGAAAAATTTCCAGTCGACTACCCCAAGCTGCCGCTCGCACTCCCTTAAATATTGCCGTGAATCATGTATGGGTTTGTTTATTTGCTGTTTGTTTTTACTGCCGGGCTTTGCCAGGCTGTGTTATCTGCGTTCTACGTAAAACGCGTCTTTCAATATTTATTTTTATGCCGAACGGGCTTTCACATTCAGATAAGCAGACTGTTTCGCCCTAACGTCGCTAGCCCAGAATAAATTTGTTTGATCAACAATGTTCTTGATGTGAATCGACAGTTCCAAAAACACTCGCGCCAAAAGGTAAAAGCCTGCAGAGAAGACGCCGCGGCATTCGATTCAAAAACACTCGCCTGCGCAGCTCACTTTGCTGACTACCGCTTCCCCGCCTACGTATTTTTTTGAGTTGTCAGGGAAGCAGAAGTTCGCTCCAATAAACTTGTTTCTCATTCAAGACAACTGCGTCGTCCTTGGCTTCGTGACATCTGGTGCGGTGCTGGGTACTCACCCTTTATGCTCTCTACGACATCTGGAAGCCGCCAAGCCATTCCAACCAGAGAAAGCCGCCGACTGCAAGGATTGCTACCCGAGTTCGGCCTTCTGCCAGAAGGGCCCAAGATAAGGAACGCTGCAACCAACACCATGGTGCGAGAAACAACATCGCAAATTGTCCTGCAGCAGCCCCGGGAACCGCCATCGTTCCTGGGAGCACCCGTTGACGACCCCGAAGAATGGTTGGAGAATCTGGAGCGCGCCCCATCTTCAACAGGTGGGACGAGGAAGAAACTTTCTGGCATGTCTTCTTTTACTTAAAAGATGCTGCTCTAACTTCGTTCGAGAACCATGAGAGCTCTTTGACCGGCTGGACTCAATTCAAAAGAGAGTTCCTTAGGTGGATTGTTTTGGCGACAGACAAGTGGAAGAAGTGGATTGTAGTTGTTACAGACTACATGAAGGAGGGTTGCAAGATGGGCTAGTTGGAATTTAGACATTCTTGGATAAAAGCAGCGTGAATTCAGACGAAGACGAAGGAAGTAACCACCAGCGGCTGTCCTTGTAGTTACTTCCTTCGTCTTCATCTGAATTCGCGCTGATTTTATCCAAGAAGACTACATGACGAGCTACGCAGAGACCACCGCTCTTACGAAGGGGACTGCACAAGAAGTCGCAAAGTTTTTCATAAAGCAAGTTGTGCTGCATCATGGACCCCCTCAATTCCTAATCACAGACTATAACGGGCTTCTATAACGGCTATAACGGCCGTCACTGCGGAGCTTATGCAAGGAATCTTAAGCTACAACAACACGGATCACCATAGAACGACGGCGTACCACCCACAAACGAACGAACTAACGGAACGACTGAACAAGACGATCGCGGATATGCGGTCAATGTACGTCGACGTTGAACATAAGACTTAGGACGAAGTGCTCCAGTATGTCACGTTTGCGTACAACACGGCTATCCAGGAAACTACGCAAATGATGCCGTTCGACCTTGTCTACGGAAGACTGCTGACTACGATGCTTCACGCCATGCTTCCGTATGTAGAAGATGACGACCTCAAACCCGACGTCCAAGGATACCTTCAGCGTGCGGAGGAGGCCCGCCAGCTCGCTCGAGTTCGTTCAACGGACCAGCTGTTGGATACCGGGTGCTACAACCTCCGACGCCGAGACGCCGAGTACTACCCAGGGGATCGTGTGTGGGTTTGGACTCCCATCCGCCGACGCGGACTCAGTGAGAAGCTTCTGTGACGGTATTTCGGAGCCAACCAAATTCAATAACGTGTCGGCCAACTTACCCACGAGGTGATCGCCGATGGTGATTTCGGAACATCACGACGACGCACGCGGCCCGAAGTGGTCCACGTGGTTTGCTTGAAGCCTTACTATGCAAGCTGACCGACGTTTTTTTGTTGTTTGGTCAGACTGTGTTTTTTACCATCGTGTCGATGTACTCTTAGAGGGGGAAATGCCCCGAACCTTGTAAGGGTTGCTTTATTTATTGTTTGTTTTTACTGCCGGGCCACGCCCGGCTGTGTTATCTGCGTTCTAAGCAAAGCGCGTCTTCCATTCTTTATTTTTATGCCGCACAGGATATCACATTCAGATCAGCAGACTGTTTGGCCCTAACTTCGCTAGCCCAGAATAATCTTCTGTGATATACAATGTTCTGGATGTGAATCGATGGTTCCAGAAACATTTGCGCCAAGAGATAAAAGCCTGCGGAGCAGACGCCGCGGCATTCGATTCGACGACACTAGCCTGCGCAGCTCACTTTGTTGACCGCTGCTTCGCCGCCTCTGTATTCTTTTCAGTTGTTAGGGGAGCACACGTTCGCTCCAATAAACTTGTTTCTCATTCAAGACAACTGCGTCGTCCTTGGCTTCTTGACAATATACTTCGCCCGATCGCCCGAGTGTCCCGCACATTTGTTCCCTCCCTCTCTGAGCCACCGCCACCACGCCGGATCTGCGAATGCGGGGCTCCTCGCGTGATTGTGACGTCGCCTTCCGGGATCGGAGTCGCCCGAGCTTGACAATACTAGTATCCTTAGCGCACTGACCTCGCCGCCCAAAAAATTGGGATAGCCGAGAGCAAGCCGAACTGCCACGACCCCGCCACGTGCCCTCTTCGGAGCAGTGGCAACAAAAGGCAGGAGAAAAAAAACGCGAGAAAAGTGGATGGAGTGACTCAGGTGCGGAATCGTGACCAAAAATGGCCGTCCCCTGCGGGGAAGCCGTCATGCCTGCTGCCGGAATCAAAAAATTGAGGGCCTGGCTGGTTGTTTGTGACAGTCACCGAAAGGTGCTTCGCTCACAGAAAGGATGAGGTATGGTGCTGCCGGTGTCAGTAATTGTGAGCTTTTTCAACGCTTCTGTTCTGCTTAACACTGTATAACAGGTTTCTCTTCAGTCTGCTGCACAGTGTGTTCTCGACGAGGGGTTGAAGCAGTTCACTGACCTCACCATACCTGTATTGCCTTGCTGAAGTGTGCACGCGCACGTCCGCACGAAGGCCCGCACGCACAATTTGGAGTGTTCATCCAGCTGGTGCTATAAGCCGAAACACGGACATGGCGCTCTAATCATGACAACAAAGTTTTGCAGTGTCATTCAGAAGCCCTTGATGCTTGAACAAAAAGGGACAGCCGCAATATCTGTTTATCATTTCTTACTACTTCGGCCCCTCCCACAAAAATTTGACGTGTGCACGCTTTGATGCCAACTTTATGACGTAGGTTCCCGCCCTAAACGAATCTATTTACACTGGACGTGAATTAGCGTTTATTAAGCAATAGTACCAAACATTCCCGGTCGCGGCTACTCGCAGATATTCCCCCCATGTACGCGTTCTTGTGGCTGATTGCAGAATCTGTTGCAGAATTTCGAATAACCGTCACGAATTGCACAACCGCTCTGGGTACACAACTATGTGGAGGATAATGTTGCATACACATAGCTTCCATGTCCTTGCCTAATGATATGACACTGTTCGCGGCTATTTCAAGAGGTGATTAAATTCGTTAACGCGAAATGTCGTGAATTGGTCGGCGGCAACGTTCCCCCTGCTACGTACTGTGAGAGTGGGTGTATGGAAAATTCCCATAGCAATACCACAAGTTATGTACTGCAGAAGCTTATTCGCTGAAACGAAGCATCTGCCCTGATGTTTATAGTATGTGGAACAACTCCAAATTCTTTCTGCACACACCGCTTTTGTGCGCTCGTCACACATATAATGTTTTGAGTAGGGCACAAACCAGCAATCCTTTCAAGGTCTGCATCTTATTTTTTCTGCCCCGTTCTCAGGATGGGGGTACTTGCATAGTTTTTCAGCAGTACCCATGTCATAAACAACGCTCTTGCTCGTTACCTTCCCTTGTCCTTCAGGGTATTCTGCTCCCTAACCTTGCGTTTAAATATTAGATTTTGTTTTTCGATAGTAGCGGTTGCCAAAGCGTTTTCGTGAGGCTCATCTTCTCTGTCAGCATTTGTCTACTGTACGCTTAGTTATGGCAGTCAGCAGCGCAGTATCACGCAGTCAGTCATTCTCAAAACATGCGTAGAAAAAAAGCGCCGTGCCCGACTAACAATGTTTGGTTCAATGGGTTTTAATAGCACTAAACGAGCGCCATCGTTGGCTAAGATACTTGCTCGATGCAACACCCAGTCCTAAAAGGTTTGAAGCTACGGGCAATTGCTCTTGCCATTGAATGGGGTTTTTCAGATCCACTATTCACACAAGAAAATGTAAGAACATTTCAATTTTAGAGAGTTATAGCAGAGCTGGGAGCCAGTCCCATTGCGGTACCCGGTAGGCGACCGGCGCTAGTGCGCCTGCGCACAGGTGTAAAACCTGGTTGTGTGCATGCGCAGGTGTACCGAGTATTGTACCGGGACCCGTTCCCTCCTCTGCTATAACTCTCTATTGACGGAAACCATAGAAGTTCATAGTAGTGGCCACAGGCAACAGTGCAGTCGTTTAAACGCCATACAGCCGATTGTGTGACGTAGATCCGCGATTTTTTAACTTCGCTTAGCAGGACACTTGACGGTTGTTATGTGTACTAGGCTCGGCATTTTTCTGCGTAACAAGTTTCGGTTTCGACGTCGGAAGCGTCGAAGGAACGTTCTGAGTGCAAAAGCTGTTAGCATCCGCTTCCAGCAGCTTTAGTGAAGAAATACTGCGCAGCTAAAATTTAATGGACACGGGAAGCACTGGGACCGCCGTGTAGCCTGTATTGTAGTACCACCACGTAACACGACACCTGTAAAAATGGACGCAAACTCTGAATTTCGCACAATTGGATAGTGAGAGCACGCGTTTAGATCCTTAGTCTTGTTCATGGCTATGCTGTCGAGGACAACAGGAGCGCGGTAGCACCTAAGCCAAAAAATTATTTGCCAGCCATAAGTATGTGTGTACAGCCAGCGATGTTTCGAGAATATTGTGGGAGCATCGCCGGTTTGCTGGGTATGCATCTTAATACGATATAAAGCGAAATAAAATCCTGGACCATCTCCACTAACGTGAAACCTGGGGAAGGGCGAAGTATGCTATGTATAAGTTTATTTACAGATTGCAAGTCTTTTTTTTGCCGCAAGGCTGCATTTTCACATACATTGAGAGGCCTCTAGCAACTAATTTTGTAGCAGCTATACCCAGTGGCTAGCACTCAAGATTGAAATATCACCTTTCATAGCACTGCAAGGTATTCTCCCAAAACATTTTTTCTTAGTTGTGCGACTAAGTGTACGGGATTTCTTTTACAATTCAGATTTTGTGTGATGCAAATTGCAATCAACCTCTCCCTATCTTTTTTTTCCTTTCTTGAGGTTTTCCTCGTTAAAATGTTTTCCACAGGCTGCAAATGTTTTGTACAGGCAAGACGAGACATATCTGCCTCGTCTTACGCTATTGATATTCTATCCAATGAGCCTGTATTGTAAACTGGTACCATACATAATGCAGCCACTTGTATTGCTTGCTGGTTTACTCATTGCCTTGCTGACGCAGCTGGTACCTGTTGCAAAACTGTGGCCACGATTTTAGGTTGTGCATGTTTCTGCACAGATGTTTACGACAAAATTATGTCCTCTCAACATCCAGGCACTTAACATGCTTATTGACTCAAAGAGGCTCAGACACATTGATAATCAATGGCTACGGCTTTCTGATCAAGATCACACAGCTATGATTAGGTGCTTGTTCAATGTAGAAGTTGCGCTCCATTTAACCCAAACAGAAGGCACGCACACAGTAAACAGAGACATACAGCGATGATGTCAAAAGATTGTAATTTAAAAATACGTGACTTGTGCAGGTGCATTATTACAGACCACACAAACACAGATAAATATTTGAACCTATTCTAAAACAGCTTCAGAATAACAAATGCGGAAGACAGCTTGTGTATTAGGGGAAGTATACCCTAGAAGCATTCTTTAGTTAGTGCTATTGAGATAATCGCCTGGTCACCAACATTTACGCCGTTTGACGCCTTCGCACGTTACCTAAAATTTTGTTCCTTTGCTTCAGCACACTTGCATGGGTGGCGCTGGACATAAAGTCAGCATTCACTGCACATGCGTGGCAAACTACATATGGGGGAAAAACTTCCAAAGCACTGTGTCTTTAAGCAGATGCACAGTGCTCAGTTTTCGCAGAAGTGCAGTGTTGTGAGAGTGTAATATACGCACACAGAGGTTATCAATATCAGCGCCCAGATTCGTCACCCAATTGAAACATTATAAACTAGAATTTTCGCAAAATAACCAGCCCCAAAAAATAGGGTTCACTGCTACAGCTTTACTACCTGCCGGGCCGTATGTCATACCAAAATGCAGCGGTCGTTTCTAAGGCTACAACGCGTGAACTGCGAATAAGACCTTGCCGCACGGCGTGATTAGGTATCCTGCTTCAGACGTTTATCGTTCTCCCCTCATACACTTAAAATTCCCTTACAGACACGGCTCGACAGTGCCACAGGACATACAATGCAACTAAAATTAAGCAAAAAGCAATATTAGGATGAACCTTCTAATATCAATAAAACATCGCCCGCGAGTTAGCGACAAACAACGGTGACGCATATGTTCCAGTTCGTATTTATCAATTCTTTGACGCACCGAAGTAAACGCCGAGCTGTTACTGAGCATAAGCAAAGTGCACCTTCAGAATTTCGCCAGCATGTTACGTTAAGGCGACAACGTCCGATTTGTGAGAGGAAATGAATAACAACCATGATTACTTATTTTCGGCTATGTGATGCGTGACTTCTCTCCTCATAGTCTTCAAGAATAAAATGTGACGCAGTGCTGACGCCCTCCTTCAGTCGCATGTCATCGCCGACTCGACTGCAGACACCAAAAAAAATATCGTGCCGGCTCAGCTAAACTCAGCTTTGTATGCAGTTTTCAAATCACTTCCTGTTTAATGATAACTTGTTTAATAAAAGACTCAATATAACCTAATCGAGTGTCCACATTGTTTGCATGACCATTCAACATTATTTGAATTTCAAAAAGATACTTTGAGTCAAGTCAGGTGACGGATGGGTCGAATCAAGTGGAGAAGAAACGTATCCTCAACACCCAATTTGCATTGAAGCCGCCATTCTGTTCCTAGCATAGTCACTAATGCCGCTTGTCCTCTAGTCTATAGTATTGTAAAGCCCTCTGCTTGCAACAATGCCTCCTGTTTGTTTACTTATTAGTTACGCTATCCCCGTCTGGCCGCTCATGGCTCTGGTAACTGTTCCAAACGAATGGCATTACCGTCCCTTTCTTTTGAATGCCACGCTGGCTATCTTCTTTAATTTACATTGACGAAGGCGTCCTTGTACTGAGCTCCGTTGCCCACGTCATGTAGTGGCAGCGCAGTGGTTATCTCATACAAAAATGCCTTATGGGCGCCTATGGAAAAATTTACCGTGAGCTATGGCTGCCTATGGGTTCTCTATGGTCCCCCATAAAAGAGAATAAAGTGGGCTATAGCCAGCTATTGAAGTTTTTATGCATCCTGCACTAGAGAATGTAAACCATACAATTCTATTTAGACGATTATAAACATCCTAGCGTGTTTAGTCTATAGAGTCACAGCTATTCAGATTACTGTAGCCATCTAAAGAAATATGTATGGCTTTAGGTCTATGGACCAGCCGCCACAAAGCCCTTTTGGCTGGCTATAGACCATTGTTAAGCTTTTAGTCTACAGTCGTGAAACCATTCAGTTGTCTTTTGCCAGCTATTGAAAAACAATTATTCCTAATGCTGAAGAGACACAGCCACAGAAGCTCTTCTGGGCTGGCTATGGGCTGTTGTTTAGCTCAAACTCTACAGACTCAAAACCAATAAGCTGTCTTTTCCAAGATATTGAAAGATTTCGTCCTAAAGCTAAAGAGGGAAAGACATATAAGCTCATTTGGCTGGCTATAGGCCGTTGTTTGGCTCTAACTATACAGGCTTAAATACATTCAGCTGTCTTTTGCTAGCTATAGGGAGGAATTTATGCTAAAGCTAAAGAGAGACAGTCATAAAAGCTAATTTCGCTGGCTATGGGCCGTTGTTTAGATATAACTCTACAGACCCAAAATCATTGAGCTGTTTTTTGACAGCTATTGAAAAGAATTCGTCCTAAAGCTAAAGAGACGCAGCCATAAAAGCTCATTTGGATGGATATAGGCCGTTGTCTACCTCTAAGTCTACATACTTGGATCCATTCAGCTCTCCTCTGCCAGCTATTGGGGAGATTGTTCCCTAAAGCTGAAGAGAAGCAGCCACAAAAACTTCGGCGGCTGTCTAGAGAAAGAGAGAGAAAGACTTTATTTATGGCCAGCAGGGAGTGGGAGGTCGGGATGCGCAGAGCCTCCACATCCTACCCACGTTCACGACGTCTTCGGGACTAGGCCCCGCCGGCGTCGGCGTGAGCGGTGCGCGAAAGGTACTCGGGAGTTCGTCCCTTTCCCCCCCGTCTGCGACTCGCTCCGCTTCTGCCTGGCGAGAGCAGCCTCGAGCTGCTGGACGGCTAGAGTTTGTGCGGCCAGGTCTGTCGAACATACGGCACTCGTTATGGTGTCCGGCAGCCGGCCGTAGAGGTGGGCAGCTTCCACGGGGTGCACTGCACAGTCCCACCGGATGTGGGCCAGAGTTGCGCGATGTTGCCCGCACACACTACACACGTCACTGGCGTACACGTCCGGGCACACGTGACGCGCGAGCGCCGGCGTGATCACTGACTGTGTTTGTAGTTGGCGTAGTAGCACTGCCTGCTGTCGTGTTAGTTCCGGGTGGGGCGCCGGAGCGGTGCGCCGGCCGAGTCGGTACCACTCCAGCACCTCCCCGTACGTGAGGAGGGGCTCCGGGTCCCACTCCACGTCGTCGTTGTCGTCTTCGTCGTCGTCTTCGCGTTGGCCTCCCTCTGCCGCGGAGCTCGGCAGTGGGGAAGAGACCGTCGCCGCGCGGTTGGTCAGTCCTCGCGCGGCTGCGTCCGCCGTCTCGTTGCGGTTGGGGAGACCGTCGCCCACGTTGCCTATGATGTTGGTGTGCGCCGGGAACCACCGAAGGTGGGTGGCCGGCACCGCTCCACTGATCACAGCGCTATATATAAGCGTAAACCTTCAGACGTGAGAGAAGTAAGCAACATTTAGCCGGCATTTGGAATGCCTTTGGCACAGAATTTACAGGCCTGCATCCATAAAAGCTTCCTTAGCTAACCACATAGTGACATCAGGCTCTAAGTCTGCAGCCGGAAATTAAAAAGTGTTAGTCTATTAAGGTATAATTCGAGCAACCATTAAATCCTATTCCGCTGGTTTCAATATGGCTTTTGGCGTGAAATTCATACACTCATAATTTACCTACCTACACTTACAACACAGATTGGACAACGATGGTGAGTTTCATCGGCCGGTTATATGAAAGTATTTGTTCAATAAAGTTAGCTACTTATTACACCAACAATACGGAAAAAGTACAAATAACTGCGGCTGCTGATTAACGCTCAAATTCAGGATGCAATTTTGGATACTGTGCGTAAACAAATCTTGCAAATGAACCTTGACCGAGAGACGTACAAATTCGGTGAATTCTTCCTTTCGGCCCTTCGCTGTCGCGGTGAAGTAAAAAAGCGGGATTCTCTAAAAACGGCCTTCTCAGCTTCAAAGCAAATTGGAAAGAACTTTCGCGGCCCATTGTACGTGCGTACACGGTCAGAGATATGGTGGCAGCTGCGAACAACCGCACTCGTTCTCCTGCGGAGCCCACTTTGAGATTAGTCATTGAGAAAGGGGGAGAGCGACCCACGCCCCACCGAAGGAGGCACGGAGAGGAAATTCTGGGAAGTGATGAAAAGGTAGAGGGGACACCCCCGCTTCCTGTTTTACTTGGGATGTTTCTTTGGCACACTGGTTTTGGCGATGGGTAGCGAATGGCACGGCCAGGGTAGATTGGCGGCGTCCGCGAAGCACGCGTCGACGCTGTAGCCCGGCCATGCAAAGGAAAGTTTTCGTCGAAAAGGAGGGTCAGGCGTTCCGCGCTGTGTTAATATTCATTCGCGCAGCAATGATAGTGAAAGACAATTTCCCCCGAGTACTGAGAACAGATGTAGTTTTTTGGATGAAGAAAACAAAACGTTTAGCGATGTTGTATTTACCAAATAAAATTATTACCAGCCAACAAGTTAGAAAAAGGTCGAAAAATGGGCACGTATCTCAGCACTATTTGGTAGCACGATGGACCTGCTGGTACCAGGATATACTCAGTCAGCCACATCTCGTGTCCTTGCTGATGTGCGCGGGCATGACACTTGTTGCCTGGTGCTGGGAATTTACGATTAGACCGCAACGTGCTCGTGTAGATGGTGTGACGCCAAGCAAATGTGTCTCTTTTCGGTGTTTACGGTGACAGTGTTATGATTTATTCAACATCAACTTGAAGCCATGCGAAAATGGATACCTGCGATACCGCGACAGGAATTTCATTGAACGCAAAACTCTAAGGTGAGTGATCTTACGAACTGAAGAGGCTGTTTAGTGCGAGAAATGCAGGACTTTTTTTTGTGTTCAAAATACGTTTCCAAATCAACCCTGGACAACATGGGCATTGAAACGTGCACAGAAGGGAAGATTTTGCCGCGGTGATGTGAGAAAGCTAACTATTTTTTCGCGAACTGAGAAAAAATACAAGGAAATAATTGAGCCGACTTTGAAAACGTTTTTCATTATGATTATTGCATTCTGTGCGACCGTCTTCAATGTTTTATATAAGCGTGCATTTCTATTTTAGCCACCGTACTTGCAGCTTTGTGGGTTGAGTAATGAGTGTAATTAGATATTTTTGAGTGCCCTCTTTTCTGTGGACTACCCAGCACCTGTAGGTATTTCTGTCCGGGTGGGCGTTCGCGGGCAATGTGCCGCGTAGTGTGGCTGTCGAGCCAGTAACGTCAGCGTGGGCCAAGTGTTGGAATGTGTGTGCAGCGTGTTTTGATCGGCGCATGTGAACAACTGTTTACTGGCGGCGAAGTTGCGCAGATAGTAGCCCTTCATGTATTGAATTGGATGAATAAACCAATTGGTTTTGCTTTCCTTGAATGCCTGTGTTTTTTAAGCCTTTTGTGAATGAAAACTGGCGAAGTGTTGCCACTCGCTACCTTGCGCTCCCCCTATATGGCTGAAGTGTTCACAGAGTATATATAACAGAATGCAGTTACGCACACAACCTAAGTGACACAGGAGGCGTTCTAGAGATCCTCAAGGCTATATGTCGTAATGGCAGCGTGCTAATAATTTCTCAGCTGCTGCGGCTGTTGCTGTGTTTCAAATAGTGGTGATTCTCTTCTGGCTGCAGCCCATGCAAAAATATCGTATGGTCGGGTATTGAAAACCCTTCTCATGGTTGTCTTTAGCTATTTGGCCCAATTATCGTTAGACGTTTCTATGACTGTCTTTAGTCATTCCTATCGGCATTCCTATGGGTGTCTTTAGGTCCTTCTATAGCCATAGCGATATCGAAAGAAGAGCTAAAGACAGCCATAGACCCGGCTATAGAAGAAGCTAAAGACACCCATAGGAATGCCGATATAAATAGCTAAAGATAGCCATAGAACCGGCTATAGAAGAAGCTAAAGGCAGCCGTAGGAATGCCGTTAGCAATAGCTAAAGAGAACCATATGACCGGCTATAAAAGAATATAAAGACACCCATAGGAACGTCGATACGAATAGCTAAAGACAGCCGTAGGACCGGTTATAGAAGAAGCTGAAGACACCCATAGGAATGGCGATATGAATCGCTAAAGGCAGCCATAGAAACGTCTAAGGATTATGGGGCCAAAAGCTAAAGACGACCATAAAAAGCATTTTATATAGACGACCATACAAAATTTTTGTATGGGATGCGACTAGCAGGGGAGCTTCCTTGGTGTGGACGACAAAGAGCTGAAAACAAAAATGAACTGTTTTGCTCATGAAGAGAGAGAGAAAGTAACCGCTACAACACAGGAACTGTTGCAGCTGACAGCATGACTCGAGCAGAGCGAATCTCCTTACGGAGGCCCGAAGTCATCGCAAAGGCGTCACTAAGAGCGCGGAATTTATACTCAACGTTCGAAACAATATTCGGAACAATAAAAAATTCAACAAGACCAAACATTTTATCGTGCTCAAAACAACACCCTTGCTAACGCTGGAATGCAATATTTACTGCTTGATTCTGATTCAGAATGATTACTGTGGAAAGATTGTACATTTTCTCACAACGTCCCGGCCTATCTCGCATTGGTTTGTTGCTGTCTGGGCAGTGGCCACGATTTCACTTAGGTGTTCCTCTAAAAAGAGGAACGTAAAAAAGGTTGACTCAGCCCACTAGCGTGCAACAACACGAGAAATTGAAGCTGCAACACTGCCGAAACGGTACCGAACCGCGCGGCAACGGCACTAAAAATTAGGAGAGGCTTAGCTTGGGAATCCCAGGATATAGTAGCATGAGCTAAGCTTGTGCTGGTTATTCTTACCTTTCCTGGTTGTCTATGATTAGCTTGATTATCATGATTGCTGCTGCTTCAATGACGCACACACGGTATGCGCATTTTCTGACACGTGTATGTTTATCAAGTGGCTCCGACGCAGCATCACCAATCGCCCCATAGCTAAGCTGGTTCTACAGGCGGACGCCGCTGTTGCTGCGACACACGAGCCATCAGTTCCACACTCGGCCACCCTGCATGATCATCAAGTGGACCGGGCCACCATGTGCGGAACGGAGATCGGCGAAGACGCTGGGCACGTGGGGTGTGTGAGAGACACCAGGCAGCGAACAATGTTCTGTGCGCCATGTGACGTCTCCGCTCCAGGCGCATGCGCAGCACGGCTTTGCAGGAGCCACGCAAAACTACTCCACTTCGGCCAGTGTAGCTCATGCTAAAAAAAGAAGAATGATGCCTGCCAATACACACGTCGAACGTTGCATACGACATCACACATATGTGTTCAAACAAGAGTCGAGCAGTAATATACCAAAAAGCCCCAGTGGCTTCTAAGAACACATGAATTCTCCATGAGCTGAAGGCGTGGGCGCCGCAAAGGATGTGTTCCATCGGCTCCGCTGCTTGACATGTCCATGCAGAAATGTCCGTTGACGCCCCACGTCTGAGATACCTTGATGTTCGCTCCCTCCTGCAGGTACTGGAAGACATGCACGAGTGATGCGCACCTGCTGTGTATGATGTATGCATTGCTCGCTTTGGCTGCCCGCGCAATCGCGGCGCGTCGGAACTGATTAAACTAGGTGTCAGACACTTCGACTAGTTTAGGTATTGGAAATGAAGTGCCACCATGACCATAGTAGCCACGCCAAAATTCCTCAACGTTTGCATGCGTGACTTTATTTTTCCACCTAACGCAGCAATAGACTAAGGTGATAATGTTATGTGCAGAAAAAAGTTGCAGGGGACATGTACGTTTAGGTCTTTATATATATTGCGCGATAGCGTGACTTCAGCGTGGAGGGATTATTTTGTATTGGTGTTGCGCATGTACCATGCGTGCTTTCGAGCACTGCAGTTCAGCGGCGATAGGTACACTAGGAGCAACGATCACTACGCCACAGGAAAGGCCGACAACATTTCGGGTTTTTTGCTTAAGCTAGCTACCTTACGTGCTGAGCTGGAACTACCTAGGGTGTGTAGAACGAACTTCACTGCGCAGGCGTGGCGCGTGGTTCAATCGGTATATTTTGTTTAGTCTCAGCTGTAGTATCATTTTCGTCCTTTCAACAATGTAGTCACCGCTGATCTGCGCTGCTGCTTTGGGCGAGCCCTTATATTTGGCTGTACCAGTTGAAGGTTCTGGTTTGCAGCGGTGGCGTACTTCCGTGGATGCCTGATGCACACGGCTGATAGCGCACGGCCAGCAGACACGGCAAAATCGAAAAATTCAACCCACCTCCCCGAAGGGAATCGTGAGGAAATGCGAATGCACATGTCGAACACGTATTTCGGGGTCTTCGGCTCGGCGTTGGCGTTTCGCAGCGGCTTCCCGAGCACAGTGTTCGGCGTCGGCAGCTCGCTTCTAGCGCTTGCTTTCGGCATCACGCGCTCTTCGCTTCGCAGCCTTGTCTTCCACTTTTTCTTCTCCTCCGGTTGAAGATGACGTTGAAGCCATTGCAGTGACGTCACCTCCAGCGAGAGGTGTAATGCTCGAACTGGATTGTATTACACTTCTTGCTCGAGGTTCCGTTGCCGGCAGACATTTCATTTATATATTCTTGCGACCGAGCGAACGGGAGAGTGGGGCGAGCGTCGAGAGGAGAAGCACCGAAGCACCGCGCCTACCATCGCCTACACTCTCCCACAAACGCGGGATGCGAGCGCCCTCACACGCCCGAGCGCGCTCCTCCTCTCCACTCACTCGCCACTGATCCGCCCGCACCACCTGCTCCGGTTGCTAGGGGCGAGGAGGAGCGCGCGCGCTTGCAGCTGTTGCTATGGGAGGGGGTGAGAGCGGAGAGATAACACCTGCGGGCGCGTGGACGCCGCACGGCGCCTGACATGGCTCGATAAGAAATGCATTCGCATTTAAAAATGAGCCTAATAACGCTTTCGCGTTAAAAAGAACCGAAATGTACTTTGACGAAGACAAGATACCACACAGATGCGGGCGCCCGTATCCGTCCTATCTTTCTTCGTCCACGACTGTTAAACGGTACGTTTCCTTTTTTCCTCAATTACGAACAAACCCACTCAGCAACAAGTTTTGTTAAACTTTAGCTTACGGTCTCTGCACCGGTGCAGCACAAAAGCGACACTTTTATAGGCACGCTCAAAAACATTTCAAATCTGTTCAAACAACTAATATTTAAATAAAGGTAAAATTAATCAAATAAGACTCTCTAACTACTTTCCCCCAACATATAACATTGTTGTTAACTACCAGCTTGGCTTGCAGAATTATAGGCGCAACCATTCCGAGAAAAATACGATTTTCTTCTATTTTTCTTATCTTAATACAGCTTGTTTTATTTTGACCTTTATTCTAACACAGCATTATTTACGTTTTTTGTGGCACTGTGTTCGAATATATGGCCTATAAAACATTTCTATCCAAGCCAAAGACAAAACTAGGGCGAGCGCATGGTGTAATGGTGGCCCATGAGCATGGAGTTTTTTTTCACGACTGGACCACGGCCGAACGCGATAAGCTCGACGCTCTCATACGCCGGGCATACAAAGCTGCGCTGGGCTTATACACCCACACAAATACACAGAACATGCTCGACTTAGGCTTGCACAACACGCTGAGCGAGATCATAGAGGCACAAGCAACGGCGCGCAGATAGCCAGACTGGAAACCACGCGCACGGGCAGGGCCATCCTTGTCGCGGTGGTAGGACACGAAACGAGGCGAGGCTGCGGGAGAGCAAGAGACGGCTGCCGCTGGCGCGCGAGGCCCGCGACAGCATCCGCGTCGCACCGATCCCACGGCACATGGATCCAACAGAGAACCATGAGCGTCGCCTGGCCAGGGCTCGCACCCTGTCAGAGACGTACGATGACGACGCCGGCGCCATGTACGTCGACGTGGCCCGATACCCCGACAACCGCCGACATGCCTACACGGCGGCGGTCGTGCAAGCAACCACCGGCAGAGTCGTCGCGGCGTGCAGCGTGCGTGTCGAGACGGCCACGGAGGCGGAGGAAACGGCCATAGCGCTGGCGGCAACCGCCAGAGGATGCACGACGGTGCTAAGTGACTCGAGGGAGGCAATCGCCAATTTCGCAAGGAACCAAGTGTGTGTGAACGCAGTGAGGGTGTGCGGAGCCCTGGACTCGCGGACGCCGATAACCTTGCGATGGTTCCCGGCCCACATGGGCAGCGTGGGACCCGTTCGCAACCGCAACGAGGACGCGGACAGGGCGGCGAGGGCGCTAACCGGAAGCCCCGTCGGCCGGCGCGCCGCGTCACCTCGTGCGGCAAAGGAAAACAACGACGCCAGAGACGACAACGACAACGCAGAAGACGAGGGGGTGGAAGAACAGGAGCCCGCCCCGATTACGACGTATGGAGGGGTCCTGGAATGGCACAGGGAGCAACGTAAACGCTACCCTGCGCCGCACCCGGACCTCACCCGGCAGGAGGCGGCGCTCCTCCGACAACTCCAAGTGGGAGCGACGTGGACCCCGGTGTGGGCCGTGCATGTCACGCCCGAACGATACATCACGGACCAGGGTGCGGTGTGCGGGGCCGCGAGGGCGACCATGACCCACATGATGTGGGAGTGCAACGACGCGGAAGCGGGAACGAATATACTACCGCCCCATCTCGCGCGTGTGGTGCGCGAGACGGACAAGGACGCACAGAAAGCCGCCGCGCAGTTTGCGCTCGCGGCGATCACACGCGAGCAGTCGCGGCCGGCACCCCCCTCCTAGCGAGGGAGTGAGAGTCACCGTGACCTTTTAGCCGGCGAGTAAAGATATTGTTTCCCCCCCCCCCTTACTAGTATACGTCTGGCGCCACTGTCTAGTGCAGCCCGTGCTTCAGCTACAATTCCGTCATGTACCGGGCAGGCAAGTTCCACGTGTCCTTGGCATGGCTCATGACCAGGCTCAAAATTTGGTTCTGGCTGCCATAAACCGACACTATTACTCTAGAAGGTTCGTCAAAATTGCTTTGTTACTATAAAAGTGAACCTCCAGAAAGAATTTTTCAGTGATTATGTAGAAGCTTCATGCACGATGAAGAAGAAAAAATGTTTTCCTTCTTTGTTGATTTTGGCTTCGCAAAAAAAGCCATATGGCTAGTTAAGCCAAGTAGGCGAAGAACGTCGCTATCGGCAATGGCGCCGCCCACGGTGGCCCGTGACTGCAGGGACAGATTTCCCTCTAGTATATATTAGTATGAAACTTTGTGCCCATGAGGACACAGACGGCCTTCATACGAGCGGTATAGAAGCTAGAGCCAGATTCCTCTTTAGTGTATTTGGTAAGAAACGCTATGAGTTACAGGACTGTATTTCAGTTGTGCATCGAAGCAATCGGCGTATGCGCTGTATTGCACCCTTTCTCCCTCGACATGACCATGGTACGGCTATGTCAGCTGGTATACCCCTCAGGTAACCGTTAATTGCGTCACTAGCGGCAATATGTTTCCTGGTGCTTGGTAGTGCAAACTGTCAAACCACAACTTAAAAAAAATCTCTAATGACAACGCTTTCGTTGATGAGCGAGGAGGAAATACCGTGCCGCTTATCCACTGCTATCTCCTCAAGGGGTGCGACCGTCTTTGCCGCAAGCGGGAACCAACACTGCTTCCATTTTCCTTGTCAGATTGTGTTGCTCTTGCAAATGTTTTTTCGACAGGCTTAGACAGTTTCTATTTATACTGCAGTCTACTTTAAGCCTAATAACAGTTGCTCAAAATTGTACAGTGCTGTAGTCACATAATATTATTTTATGCCACTTCGCACTGCGTCTGTTTTACTTTTCTACCCACCTGATACCAAGATATTTACAATACCCTGCATTACCAAATTCATGATGCTTCGTTGTTCTTTTTATTCCTTACCCCAATGGAATTCCAATGTACTGCGCTCTGTAGTTTTGTTTTGTTTTTGCTCCACCCTCACGCAATTCTATTCGGAGCCTGTGAGGTACTGTGAAATAAATAAATAAATAAATACATAAATAAATGAATAAATAATTAAATAAATAAATAAATAAATAAAAACTAAAAGTTTTCAGCAGCAGCTTGTTGGTGATATCGGCCAGGTGTAATTATGAGGAGTTTATTCTTGTGCTTGTGAGCATGATTTATTTTAGCGCAGAGCCAAGCTAATTCGAGAGGAGCCGTTGATTGTGATAGTCTGAACATAAAACATAGAAATGGTGCTAGTTGTTCTGCATGTTGTCGTAAAAACGAGTTCGAAGTATTCTCAGGGCCAATAGATTTTTTAATGTAAATGTTTAGCAGTAAGTGGAGAATTCCCGGTTGTGTAATAACAATTTCAGACATCGCAGATTCGTGATAACACGGGCTATGGATGTGCACAGGCATGCGCGGGAAGACGAACTGGAAAAAGGCGTTAAAAAAGTAGACAACACGAGCGGCCAGTACAGCACTTACACTGACCTCTATTTGGTGAAGAGCGTCATCACGTTTTGACAAATAGCGCCAAATGTTTTGAGGCTGCTGATTCACGAAGGTAATTAGCGTTGTGGAAAAATGTGGCGTTTGACGTTTTTCAGTTTGGCACGCAAATCGTTGGAAAGGTGACGAATGATTCCAGGGCTATCTCTACGCTTGCGCATTCGTTGTACTTTTCGTTTGAGGTGAACAAGGTCCCGTGTTACCCAGGGTGTTTCACGCTTCGTTCTCTTCAATTTCGATGAAATGAAACGCTCCTCAAAATATTCAATCACGTGTTTCGATTTCAACAGCAAATGTTTCACTGTGTCGCAACTATTGGTTGTAAATCGGTCCCACAACCTTTCAGCCTAATCGACAGTGGTTGCACATTCTGCTCGGTTGTATATTTTAACAACTGCTTTTGAATTGCACCTGTTGCGTTAAATTGTAGAACTATGAGGAAATAGCTATAATAATAGCGATATAGGGTGATATATACCATCCTCTACATTACTTTCGGAGCCTATAGATTGTGGTACAAAGGCCAAGTCAAGAACAGAAGAAGACCTTTAGATGCGAGTGAGCTGTTGAACTATTTGGTATAGGAAAAGGTTAAATGCGGCATTCAGCAGTAGCTGCTTCCGATAAGGGTAAATCCGACACTGTCATCACCGGGAGTTTTGCATTTAGTGGTGAAGGATTGTCTTTCTTGCGGCTGCTTGGTGTTTCGTTGAGAGCATATGCGGAAAGATCATCCTCAACTACGAGAATTAATGTAGCAAGAAACGTGCTCGCGGTATAACTTGGGGCAAAAAAACAGGAATTTACAAAGGGAAGCTTAACGCGACCCTTAAGAACTGTAACGACTGTATGAGCGTGCATCACACGGTGTACCAAGTGTACGCCAACAATGGGAGAAACGACGTAGTCACCATCAGTGAGAAGAGGAATCACACTAAAGGCACGTAAGTGGCAGCTTGCGGGGCAAACAAATATGCGTAACGGAGCAGTAACGACGCTAGAGCTTGCTGTTATCGTCCACTATTGATTCAGACAGCCCCTTTCATAGAACTCTTTTCGAGTAGTCATTGAGGGCAGAAGGCACCGCAAAGAAATCAAGCACCAGGATAACGGCATATGAGCACTTTTCCAGCACAGTAAACAATACGGCAGGTTCTGGCCAGCGGTAGTGACAGGAGCTTTGCACATTCCGACAACAGCGGGCATCCCTCCATCGGCAACTCGAAGAACAGGTGATCAAGCGTGGGTAAGAACCTTTCACAGTCGATGAAAAACCCTCGAACTCATAATGGACATGTGCGAGCCCGTGTCGATCAATGCAGTAACAGGTACATCCTCGACGAAAATTTCAAATAAATTCTGCCAAGTGGAGAGCGTCAGGAGAGGATTGTGCTTGGTCGTAATATTGCAGCGTCACCTCCGATAGTTGCATTGATCAGTTTTCCGGAAGCGAGCGTCCAGGAGCTGCCGGCGAGGAATGGACACTAGACTGCAGTGAACGGGACTGACGGCGTTGCGCTGGCGGGAGTAAGAGGCTGGAGCGTTGGAAGGAAGCATCGCTGTCACACTGCAAAGGCTGAGAGCGAGGTGCGTAATCGTTGTCTATTTCAACTACGCAAGGCTACGTAGGCGAACAAGGCACAAACCGATTGGGAACTCGTCTGCGTAGGAATATTTCACGATCTTCTGCCGGGGGTAAAAGCCCAACGCATCTGATAGTACTTCACTTAGTGCCCAACTCAGCGGAAATGAAAGCAAATGGGCTATTCATCAGGTGTGCTCTGTTCGGCTAGGTTTCAAATTTTACACATCGGGGGGCGGCAGTCAGTTCGACGGGCAATTCCGGTGACAACTTGCGAGCAGTTAGGGCTCGCACGATTCTTGGCGGAAACAGGTTGAAGACAAAACTTGATAGGTTCATCCCATACTACAGCTTAGATTAGGGGATGATTGGGTAAGACCGAGTGTCAGCCTCCGGGAAAAAAAAATTCCCCGCATTTCCCCGAGGGGAAGAATGTGAAAGTGCGAATGCACGAGTTAAATTTGTGCGGTTCGGTAATGTTCGCGAAAGAGAGATCACACACACACACACACACAACTACAAAGAAAGAAAGATGCATTTATTCACAGACACCTATTTGTGTTGTCGTTGTACTTGATTGCTAGAGCGGATCTCAGCTTTGAAATTCCGTGTCAGTATTCCTTTAAGCGGGTGCATTAGCCCTTCTCACGCCCGATTCTTGGCCAATCCCCCAGGTGGGTATGTGCCATGTCAGCGGCCAGGCAGCGCGCGCCCATCTCCCCCCGTTGCCAAGGAAGACGAGGAGATTCCTGGCCAATCCCCCACGTGGGTATGTGCCATGTCAGCGGCCAGGTAGCGCGCGCCCATCTCCCCCCGTTGCCAAGGAAGACGAGTAGCGCGCGCACCCGCAGCTGTTGCTATGCGGACGGCGGCGGACGCTTCAGGCTCGCTTAAGAAGTGCATTCGCACTTAAAAAGTTGCAGTCGGAGCTATACCTTCCATTTCGCGCCATATGAGGTCAGTAAGGCCGGAAGTTGGTGCTGCACTCATGTCACGCATCGCCAGTTGACGTGCTGGTGGACAAGAATCTTGACACGACGAAGGGGTTGTGGTGCTGCAAAGCCATAAAAAACGTAATGTCATGCGACGCCCCCTTGCTTGCTCGAATGACCGGCTTTCTCTCGTAATGTCGTCCACAGTGGGGCAGTTTTTCCCCATCAGGAGATGGAAATCATCCTCGATTCCTTATACCACGTTGCCTGCCTTTTCAGACTGGCATGTGGACATCCACCTTCCGGCACAGAGATAGCACGTCCTGTATGTAGGCCGCGTACGACTGAGTAGGTAGATGTGCCCAGAACGCTAGCCCTTTTTGAGGGTGTTGTTCGCGGCCAATGCGCTTCCCGAATAGCTCGCGCATCCTTTCTTTCCAAGCACTCCACTGTTGTACTTTGTTCGCCTGCCTGAAACCACAATTTTGCAGTACCTTTCAGGCGAAAAAAGGCGTTGGCCAGCATAACGCTGCGGTAACACCTGTTATAAGCGCTGACCCGCTCACACACGTCGACCTAGTCCTCCATATCAACGCCATCTGTTCAGCAGAACATTACAGGGTCACGAGTTGCGGACACATCGACGAGTAGCGATGCTGACGCAGGATCTTTGCCACTTGCCGTCGTTAGACGATGGATCTGACGTCCACAGTGGGGGTCTGTGCTGCGCGAAAAAATATCTGCAACTCCCATAAAGATTTTACGGTGAAGTGATTGTACTCACAAGCCTATTTAAAAGGCTTGTTTAAAACGTTGCCATGGCACACAGTCCAACACCTCGTGACAATATTGAAGCAGAAAATTACCGCTTCGTGTACGAAGAAATCAAGATTTTTGGACACGTCGTCAGCGCCGAAGTGGTCCAGCCTGACACATCAACAATGGCGACGTTTCCAACGCATAAGGACAATGAACCGTTGCGAAGTTCCCTCCGACTTTCGCCTACTACCGGCGCTTCGTCGAAAATATTGCGTATATTGCCTAATCTCTCACGCGCTTAACTGAAAACAGAGTTCAATTTTGCTGGGAGGTAACACAGGAAGGCGCCCCTTTTTGTAAGCTTCAAAATTGCCGGTAGCGCCCACCAGTTCTTGCACATTTCAACGAATACGCCAAGACACATATGCACACCGACGCCAGTGATGTTGGCTTAGGTGCTGTTTTCGTCCAAAAGCAGAACGGCTGCGAAAATATAATTGCTTACGCCTGCTGCGCCCTGCCAAAAGAAGACATAAACTATTTGGCCTTTGGAAAAGAGTGCCGCGCCATGCTATGATATATTGCCAAGTTTCCCATAATGTCTATGCCACGCGCTTTAAGTTTGGAACAGACCTACACGTACTGTATTAGATCGCAAAGTGAAAAGACCCCCTGGTAGGCTCCGGTGACGGAGGCTGTGCCTCCACAATTTTGACGTGGCCCTTTACAAATCGGACAGGAAGCATTCGTACGCCAACTAAATATCATGCGTCCATGTCAATCCACTGCCAGAGGACTCCGAGAAAGACACCGCGTTCCTCGCCACTGGGACGGAAAGTGATCTAGCCAGCAGCAACGAGTGGACCCCGAGATGCGCGGCATGACCAGCTACGTCGCAGTACGCATTATCAACAGCGTTTACGCAGTATCAACCGCGGCTTGAGGTGAACGGAAAAGCCTAAGGTAATTACCCCTTTACTTACCAACGGCAATCAGTTTGCAGCCGGGCGAAGGCACGGTTTACGGATAGAAACACGCCCGGGGAAAACGATGATTAGAAGCTCGGGCGTGTCGCCTAACCGTTGTGTCTATTGTGGCGCTTGATGCCGTTGTTATTGCTTACAGAAGCTCTTGCGTTCACCTTCATACATTATTGACTTCGCTACTTGTGCACCAATGTAGAGCGCGCCTTTTACAAAACTAAACTGAAAACATGGTGGCCGATTCTGAGGCGTTAGCAAAGCCACACTCTCGCAATGTTTAAAAGCTGTAGTTTGTGTTTTTGTATATTATATTAGCTCGCAAGAAGTGTTGAGTTACTGTGACACCAAAACCGTGATACCCAAAAGCATGCAGGGATTCGACACCCGTCTTCACGTTTAAGCCATTTTCTGCCTTCTTAAACAACGGTTGTTTGAGAGTACAGTGCATTTAGATTTTGCGGCACCATAATTTATATATAAAGGCGAACTCTTTATCTTAAATAAAGGATAAACTTTATTCATGTGAAGATTCCCAACCAGGAAATTCCCAAATATTGGTACTCAGCAAAATCTTGCACTGTAGAGGTTACTTACTGTTTTGTGGCTACACTTTCAAGTTAGTCGATATGCCTCTTTGCGGAACTTCCCTCTTCATTTATACAAAATCGGGCGCACTGTCGTCAAGCGGCGGCAGACCGGAGAGAAAGGAAAAGTCCCCATCCGCGGGAACTGCTTGCGTGGGAGTGCCGAGCCGCTTCCGCTACAGAGGCTCCCAAAGATTGCGGAGCTTTTAAAGAAAGGCAGCAGATACCGGATGAATGGCGAAAGCTCAGAGTCCACTGGTTATCACTGAAAACGTACGTAACAGGCTGCACGGACTGAAACATCAATATGAGCAGGCTTGGCGCGGTCGACAGCGAATACTTCTCGTTTGCCCCGCACGTCAATTGTGATGGTCTTGTTATTACGTCCCAAAACGTTGAAAGGGCCGTCGTACGGTGGAATGAGGGGCGGCTTCGTTGCGTCGTGTCGCACGAACACATGTGTAGCTGAGTCCATGTCTCGAAAAGTGTAAACCTTCCTGTTGCGGACGATGCCAGCTACTGTTTGCCTGAGCTGCGCAAGCCATGCGCGCAGCTTCTCGATGTGATGGGAGGCTGCTGGTGCGGAAAGTGTCTGGTCCTAGAATAATTCCCTCGGGAGGCCCACTGTTGAGCCGTCCACCATTTCCGCTGCGCTGAAGACGAGGACTTCCTTCACGTCAAGCGCAGGCCACGAAGAACGAGAGGGATCATTCCACCCAGTGCTGGAAATCGAGTTTCGTTGTAAGTGCAGCTTTGAGTTGCCTGTGAAAGTGCTCCACCATTCCATTGTTGGTGGGGTGGTAGGCGGTTGTATGCTGCAGCCTCCTGCCGAGGAGGGTCGAAAGCGTGGAAAAGCGGTTGCTTTGGAACTGCCGTCCCCGGTCAGTTATGTAGACGATGCAGCAAAAGCGGGACACACTCATGTCTGAATAAGGGCCTGCGCGACGGTCTCAACTCGTATGTCTGCAATTAGTATAGCTTCGGGCCATCGGCTGCATCTGTCGATGCATGTGAGCAAGTACCTGATACCTTGGCAGGGCGGCAGCGGTCCCACCAGGTTGAGGTGAACGTGGTCAAACCGCGAATCAGGAGTCCGAAATTCCTGTAGTGCAGCACTAGTGTGGCGAGTCACCTTCACTTGCTGACACGTTTCACATGTCCGAGCCCAACGTCGCACGTTCACGTTGACTCCGGGCCAAACGAAGCGTTCTGTTATCAGCCGCTGGGTGGCGCAGGCACCTGGGTGGCTGATGGAGTGCAAAGTGTTGAATACCACTCGGCGAACATTCAGTGGGACGAAAAGACGTGGGGTTGCCTCGGAGGTATCACGGGTTATCGGGCCCTGGACGTACGGAAGTGCAACCTCCGAAAGCACGAGTGAAGATCCCCCACCTTTCAGTCTCGTCAACTCAGTAGCCTCGTGCTGTGCCGGGGCCATCGCCTCGAAGTCAAGTACTTTTGTGCCGGAACCGTTGACGAGACGAGACAAGGCGTCTCT